>CAJPEX010000483.1:0-100342 GCA_905338405.1 Notodromas monacha
ACAATTCTAGGCCAGAAAAGGCTGAGGAATCCTATAAAAAAATCCACGTCCATCTCCGGTGACGGTTTGTGGTTGATTCCAAGAACTTCTGTTAGAATGGGTGGGTACATCACCAGAAAAAACTCATTCAATTTTTTTCCCAGTTTCCATTTTTGTCTAGGGATGACAAAAAAATTGGTCCTAGGCTAAAAAAGGATGAGGAATCNAAATCCACGTCCATCTCCGGTGACGGTTTGTGGTTGATTCCAAGAACTTCTGTTAGAATGGGTGGGTACATCACCAGAAAAAACTCATTCAATTTTTTTCCCAGTTTCCATTTTTGTCTAGGGATGACAAAAAAATTGGTCCTAGGCTAAAAAAGGATGAGGAATCGAATAAAAAAATGTTCATCCACCTCCGGCAATGGCTTGTGGTTGACTCCGAGAACTTTTGTTAGAACCCTCGGATGAGTTACTGCCATCTTTTTTTCAGATGAAAAAAATATTAATAATGATATTCAAAGCACAAGTCAATTACTGACCACAAATTAGAGCACAAGGTGTTCAGCCTGTTCCCAGATAAGTTTTAATTGATTGAACAATTGGTTTAATCAATTGATTGGTCTATAGCCTAATGATATTGATTGGTCAAGATCAGGATCAATTTTCTTTGCACTGCGTGGAATTTTGTGCCAATTGTGAGCAAGTGAAATCATGTTTCATGCGTTTATCTCTCTCAACAGCTCGGAAACAGTTGGATGGGACCAGAAAATTGCTAGAGGACAACGACGCGAGGTTCCAGAAAACCATCAAATTCTTCAGCTACTCTCCCAAGAAACCAGATAAAGCAATCTTCGACTTCTTCAGCACCTGGTCTTCCTTCTGTCTGGATTTCAAAGATGTGTGGAAGAAAGAGCAAGTCAGGCTTCAGAAGCTAAAGTAAGTCTCAGCTTTTGATTTGGAGTGTGGGAGAGAAAATCCGTGAGTTATGAAACTTTTTTATTTTGTTGCACAGTCTGCAGTTGGCACAAAAGGCAGCTCAAGATATTGCACTAAAACAGAAGAAGTCCTTGGAGGACACTTGCAAGAAGGAGAAGGGTGGACTGGTAAGTACAGTATTTTAATGTATGTCTATTTTATGTACAGGATGTGTTCCTTCTCATCAGGGCTCAAGGATTTGTCTTCTCGTAGTGCTAATTTTCAACAACAAAATTTGATCAAAATCTTGCTAATTTGAGCTTTCTGGACCTTGCCAAGTTGAACCTCTTTGTGTCATTTTTTTTCAATAATCCCCCTCTGAATTTCTAAAAATTCAATTTACTCTATACATACACTGACCTTCCTTTAATCTCATTTGGAAGACTTTTCTCCTTGAACCTTTGCCCAACTTCAATTTCTGGAGACCTTTGGGTTATTTTACTGGGGACCCATGCAAGAGAAAAGCAATAAAAATGTACTTAGATGCTGTTCAAAAGAAAGTGAGTCACTATCCTTGGGCAAACGTACCTTGCCTCCGAGTTCAGCATCCCTGTCAATTCATTTAACCATTTTGTAATTTAAAGGCTGAGAATATCACCAAATTCACCTTCCCGATGTAATTTTGGTTTTTTATGCAATAAAAATGCTGGTTTCCCCACCTCAAAAACTCACCGAGTCGAATTTTTGTGTTTGGCTTGAGTTCAACTTGAAAATGTTGGACTGTATGTAAAAGTTTCCTGAGAGCCGTTGATCAGAGTTATTTAATGTTCTTTAATTTGTGCATCGATGTCAATTTAAGAGCAATTTCATTTAATTCTGTATGCATAAGTATGCCGTCCTGAAATAGTCATCTCTAGAAAGAAACGCATGGTTTTAATGCAAGATTAAGTTTTTTCTTACTGATGCTGAAGCGATGATGTACAATAAATTATTTAAGGAGAGTTTTCTCTGTAATTCCTTGGAGATGATGAACCGGATGTGAAGCTTGAATATATGTTATATCCTTGTTCCACAGAAAAGCAGGCTGTTGAACTTTGAGAAGAAAAGAAGCATTGGTCGCTCAAGCAGGAGCCAAACACCGGATACCAGCCTTGTGGTACCACCCGGGAGCCAGTAGTGCCAAAACCTACGCTTTTGAGGAGAACTCGTATCCCGCGAACAAAAGAGGCTCTCTTTTTAATGCAAACCCATTTTCGAAACGCTCAAAAGTCGAGACAGAATTTTTGAAAGATCTCTCAGCAGAATATTCCGTCTCTCAGTGGAGTGATATATTTTACGTTCATTGTTCCGTGTACAGTTTAACGAAATAAACGCTTTTTGTGCTATGTGTTCGGTTTTATTCCGAACCAGTCCTTGAAAATGTGGGCGAAATCAGAAGAACCCTGTCTACCGAAAGATGAAACCTGCAACGGAAGGTGTTCTATGGATCACCACGCGTCTCAATTTACCAGAATAGATAAAATGTTTGCGCTTCATGAAAGATCGTGTGCACATATACTGTTGAATAATGCAAAAAAGATGGAATAAAATTAGGGCTTAAGATCAATTTAGGATGTATGAATGCTGGCGCTCTCAATAGTTGGTCTGCCAAGATGATGTGCACCATCAAAATAGACATTTTTCCGATGTATTGAATTTGTAGGCTTGATTGTATGGTCGCCCTTGCTGTCAAATCCCTTCACCCAAGAGGGAACAGTCAACCGATCAGTTCTGAGATGTGGTATTCCAAATACGGGAAATCTCTCGTCTGAAGAACAATTTTTGGAAATTGTAATTGATAGCTGCATTCTCTGTGGATGTGTACTTTTCATGCGGACTGATGATGGGTTGATTTTCCTATGATAGATCTTTATACTGGCTCATTTTTCCTCGGACTCTCGAGCGGTTTTCCCCAGTATCTTTTGAATCATCTGGATGATTTGATCCTGGTTTGAATGTGCTGTTGTTGGAAGATGTTTGATCAAGTGAGATTCCTCCAACGTTTCCTCATGCTAATGCTGATATTGTACTTGAACTTACAGATTTTTCATCTCATAAAATTTGCTTTTGTCTCGACGAATTGTGAAAATAAGATGTTCAAAAAATGGGATCTCACTTGAGTATCGTCTGGGCAAAATTGAAAACATTTTTATCAAGGTGCGTGTTCTACTTACTGCGGGCAAATAGACGGTTTGGTACTTGTACGCACTGAATTAGACAACAAATATATAAATACACGTACTATAAGACAAAGAAACTGACACAGAAACCGTTTGAAAGCGTAGTCCCTCCATACATCCTTTAATGCAAGATCCAAAAAAGCAGAAAATAAGTCACAAAACTTTCCTCCAGCAGTCACTGGTTAGCATTTCAAATTCAATTCAAGGAAATAAAACCCAGCAAAAAAAGATTCCCTTCTGAAGCCCCAATAAGGGGCATCCACAAAGTTGCAGAAAAATGATTAAGTGTCCTATGTACACTGGGTTAATGGGCCGGACGGAGAAGCGTGATACGATAAAAAAAATCAAAATGCCGGAAACGTAAGCCGAAGTGCGAGAGAGTAATAACTTAAAAGTGCAGCGCCCTCTGGCGCGCATTATGTCATCTGCAGCTTCCGTAGGGCGCTGTAAATGCTCTGCACATAGGTGAAAACGCACTTCCAATCCGGCCTAGCCATTCGCACCATGTCGTCCACTTCCAGCAAAGGTGCAATTCCTCCCTTCTCCCTGTTCAAAGGAAACATGCAAACAAATTATATATAGTACAATACTGCTGTACTCAAATACAGTGCACAGCGCGCCATGCATCAGGTACAGTATAGCATCATATCACACATTCCAAACAATCATCATGAACTGATGAGCATGAACTGCATTTATACTGTTTTATACAGTCAAGTACAGAAGGGATTCGGGGGGATCCCTCAAATCCAACTTGACTCTCATCATGATGTACATGAGCAATTTCCAGCATGGTCTATTTTCAATCACTTCAACAGAGGCGTACTTTTTGCTGTTGGAACATTTTGAAATTTGAAACAATAGGCAAGATTTGTTTAACTAAAATGAGGCTTTCATTTGAATTCTTTTACGCAGCCAATATAGCACATGTTTAATTACAATGAAATTTTCAATGGGTCCCAGCAGTGTAAAAAGAATAACAAAGTTTTTAAAAAAATTATCAAACTTATTTCACCTGTAAATATTAGCATAAAAAGGTTTTCCTGTACATGCGCCAAAGGAATGTTTGCTGATTAACAGATGAATGAAAAAAAATTGGCAGCATCAAAAGTTAATCAAGGAAGAAGAAATGCCAAGTTTTTTTTTTTAGAAAAATTAGCATTATAAAAATATGCAGCATGATATTTTTCTCAGAATTCGGATATAATTGCTCTTTTCTTTCAAACAAACATGTATGCATAAAACAATACGCATGCTTTTCTTCCACACATATTGTTTTAGTTCATATTTCAGCAATTTTAGCAAGATTCGTACATTTCAAGGAAATTTTGAAGCAGGGAGCATTCAAATATAAGAAGTAGTAAAATTGTTTGCCTTATTTCATCAAAAAGAAGTTGGAGACTAAACAACAAGTCCTAGATTAAATCTGTCACGGAAGCACTTACTGCATAAACACATACAGTAAAATCTAGTTACGAAAAACTCTCAGGGACCTGATAAAATCCGATTTATAAAGATTCATAGTTTTCAACAGATTTTAGACTGAAATTTGGGGGATATGGGTAATAATGACTGTAAAGTGCTTCTAAAACAAATCATTTAAGAAGTGTCATAATTTCCAATTCTCTGATGACATGAGGAGGCCTAATTTTTTTCTTTACTGAGATTAAAGCCAAAAATGAGTTTGTTAAAACAAGATTTTTAAAACACTGTAGCTATGGAGAAAGTGCTGGGCCAAGAAAAAAATTTGTTTCAACATTTCATCAATCATGGATCTCATTGTAACAGTTTTTGTTCACATGGCCTCTCTTTGGGGACTTATCAAACAGTTGAACCTCTTTTGAGTTGAATTTCAAGGGCCCAGCAAAACAAATTGACTTAGGGAGGTTTTGATTGGGGAGGTTTCCACTTACGGAGGTTTCTAATCAGGGAAACAAGTATTTTTTGCGGGAAAGATAGAAGAATAGCAGGAAATTGTAAATGGTGATATTCTGGGCCTAAGAAATTACTTCTTACATGAGTTTAAAGCATGCTTCACTTGGAGACAGGGGTTCATTTGCCCACTTCGTCTGTCACTTCCTTTCAAAACACATCAAGTTGCATGAAAGATGATGGGCAAAAGGCGGCAGAAAATTCAAAGTAGGGAGGTTTAAGAGAAAAAGACTTCAAGTTAGAGAGGCTTTTAATACATTGTTTTTCAGGGAATTCAGCTGGGGACTTGAAAACAAATCAACTCAGGGAGGTTCGACTTATCAAGGTTCAACTGTAAAACGATATTTTCCCCATTTCTCAGTATATTCGGGATGCGAAAATGAGAACGTTACGTCAATCAATCGTGACTCACTCGGCAATTCTGAAGGCCAGCTCAAAGTTCTGACGTCTGTTCTGGGGACTTAGTTCCTCAAAATTGAAGGCATCTGGGAAGTGGCGGTGGATGAGTGCGCAGAACGCCAATCCGTCGCTCCAACTCCCACTGAAGTTTTCGATCTTGACATTCTGAAAAAACGCACGCGACATTTCGTCAGCAACGTCACAAGCACTCATTTCCTCTCGGGTGAACAGCGTTTTCTTATTCCTCGTTCTCACGCAATAAGGCGATTACAACACGTATAGTACTGTATATACGGATTCAGTGAGAGAGTGTGGCCACAGCATGAAAACCGCGCGGGCCACACACACACACACACATCATAACCATCATCATCATCAGTCCCAAAGCACTCGAGTCAAGTCGGTTAGCATACCTCGTAGGCCCTAGTCTTTGCCTGGCACCACTGCAGTAACATATCCTTAATGGAGGAAGCAGAGCGGCTAAGCCCAGGGTCCAGCTTGAATGCCGGAGTGCCGGTTTTAGTAGCTGATCCACTTCTAAGGAAAAAGCAATCAGTCACTTGGGCACAAACACCCTCAGGGCTAACCAGAGCAAGGCTAATTACAAGTCAGCCTGAAACCAATAAGCAAGGCTCTGCTGTGCAAGCTATATCCGTGCCAACTGCTTCCACTATATTTGCCCCTGGATCATTACCCAAGGGTTGTCCCAGTTGCACGCGGCCTCTGATATTTCTAGAGTAGGTGTGATTTTTAAAAAATGACATAGCCCATAACGTTTCAAGGTTCTGGAATTTTTCTTTCATTAAAAAAGGGGTTTTCAATTTACTGAATGATAAGTTTAACCTTCCCAGTCACAGCCAGGGTTTTCCACCCATTTGTGCTAGAATTCATCAGGCCAGCTAACAAAGGAAAGCTCTCCTTTTTTAACCATTTTCTAAAATGACGAAAAGATAATGTTTGAAACAAAACAATAAATAACATATTCTTGCCTCATGAACATGGGTTAACTGGAAATCTTACTCATTACTCAATGGAAATATCAGTCAGTAAATTGAAATTTTTCTTGAAAAAAAAAATCCCACAGTCTTAGAACATCATGGGCTATGTCCTTTTTTTTTACAATCACACTTACTTCAGAGATGTCAAGTGGCAGCGTCCAACTGGATCAACCATCGTATTGCAATATTTTCACAAGAAAACTCATCAGAATTTAAATTTGCATTTGGACTGACACTGAATTCAAAATTTTTCAATTTTTTGGATGCCCCATTATTGAGGTCGAACTGAACTGCTTCACTTGACAAAAAAAAAGCAGAATAGGACATTTAAATTAATACCAATAATAAGGGCTTTCTATTAATTTGCCCAAGATAACCGCCACTTTGCAGAAGTTTAATAAAATCCAAGAAGCTCTTGTATATTGGATCAAAAATGCTAGGGTTGAACTGTTCGATTTTGGTTCTTCTATTGCCGTCAAACCTCGGTAAGCCGCCAACCATTTGTTTCTGGCAGTTTAATGGGGTTGGTTGTTCATCAAAAAGGGTAAAATAATTTGAAAAGCAAAAATAATAGAAAATGCCATTTTTATCACTCTAGAAAACAATCAAAATAACCCTGATATATGTAAATTATGTCTAGCTATGATGATCCCAAGAAGTATATTATGTCATCTTTTTTTTAAATAAAGATTTCTCACAGAAGCTTGAATCTTGTTGACAACAAAAATAATTGGCAAGAGCATGTTTGAGCAGTCAAACATTTTGGCGGATGGCTTGGTAACAGGGTTTCTAATGCTATTATCGTTAGGAAGTTTTTTTTAAAATAAATTTACGAGGTTGGCGCTTTAACGGGGTTTGACTGTATCACAAAAAAAGGCAGTACACAGCAAAACCCAATAATACATGAGGTCTTCCAGGAATTCGCTCAGCTAATTCGAGATCAGTCTTCGGCAAAGAGCACAAGAATTTTGACCATCAATCATTCAAATTTATAGAGAGAAAAAGGGACTCAATCAGGACCCAGCTTATTCAAGTCTCTCAAACGCCAGGAAAACTTGGCCTAAAGAGAAGCAGGTTGACGCATGTGCGGGCAAAAAAAACCAGACAGGTTGAAACCACTGTCAGTGCAAGTCAAAATCCGGATTGTCTCCTTCACCTCAGATTAGTCCAACGTACACATTTTGAGCAAAAGAAAGCGTCTGGTCGTCAAAGAGGCAATCCGGGTCAGCTTGTGCTCAAAAAAAAAAAAAAAAAACCAACTAGCCAACGAAAAACAAGCACTAGTCAAAATGTTCTGCCAAAACCCTGGATGCACGTGAAGATGGAGGAAGCACAGAGAAACCTTTTTACAAGGCACGCGGTTCAACAAATCTCATCCCCGGGTTTCCCTCCGGTGGTTTCAAGCTGAGCTGACCTCATTCTTTGCCAAAACTGGGGGGGAAACAATCCTCACCTGTTGCCTCCACTGGCAGCATCCATTTGCCTGAACTTGTCAAACGGGGACACAGGCTTCACATCTGCAAAATAAAAAGAAGGCATTAAATCGGCATATTTCATCACAAGCCAAGGATACAGCGAAATCTTGTTACAACAAACTTTCGAGGACCTGGACAAAAATCTGTGCTGCTGAAAAATTTTTTTTTTAAACGGTGGACTCTATCTATACAATGAAACTCAAGGGACAGGAAAAAGATTCTCCATACAGATAATTTTTTTAGAGAACCAATATAATGTAGCATGGGGAGACAACCCTATGGGACCAAATAAAAATTTGGGTACTTTCCTGTTATCTCAGTACCTCATTCCTAGACCACACTACCATCCACACAAATCTTTAGGACAAGTTCATAATCACAATGACCTACCAAAAACTGTGAATTTTATTTTTCCCCATTCTGCTGAAACTGATTTTGGGAGGCGGTTAGGTGAAGTTAGGTTAGGTCAGGTCATGTTAGTTACAAATATCTTTTGATTAACATAACCTGACCTAACTTTACCTAACCGCCTCCCAAAATCAGTTTCAGCAGAAACCCAAAGAAAGTAGAAACTGGTTTTGGGAGGCAATTAGGTGAAGTTAGGTTAGGTCAGGTTAAATTGGTCAGAGGGAAGGTACAGAGGTAACAGGAAAGTAGGTACAGAGATAACAGGAAAGTACCAAAATTTGTTATACAGATAAATCCATTGTAGACAAGAGCATTCTATGGAGAGTCAACATTTATTGAGCCTCATGGTTTTTAATACAGTAGACCCCCATTCAATATAATTTCAAGGGGACAGCAAAAAATGTAAGTTAGGTAAACAAGCATTTTTGTCATGGGAAAGATAGTAAAACTTGAGGAAATTGTAAATGGTAATATTCTGGCCTTTAATTTGCTTCCAAAATGAATTGACGGATTGCTGAACTTGGAGGCAAGGGTTCATTTACCCAATTAATCCTTCAGTTCCTTTAAAAATGCATCAAATTATTTTTTATTGCTTTTCTCTTTCCTGAGTCAATAAAATAATAGGCAAAAGAACTCGGAAAATTCAACTTAAGGAGGTTTGAGAGGAGAAGCCTTTGGGTTAGAGAGTTTTTTATTGCATTGTTTCTAAGGGAATTCAGGTGGGGACTTAAAAAAAAAAATTGACTCAGAGAGGTTTAAGTTATCAAGGTTCAACTGTACACCTAGGACTACAATTTTGTAGGCAATGGGCAATAAATCCTATCAAGAACTTTGGGAACACAAACTTCAAGACATTGAGTTTCATCATTTCGAACTCTCTTTAGTTAAATTAAACGGAACATTTATATGTTGTACACTAATGCACTCTCATACTGAACCTGCCTGACGTCAAATTACCTAATAAAATTATGATTTTCTTGAAAAATAAAATTAAGCCAACGTGACAAATCCTAAGAAGTAGGTGGGCTATCTCTACAAGGAAATTCTCTCTGCAGCGAATTTTTCTTGGTACCTTGAATTTTATTGTAGAGAAAACGTTTAACATGGGGGAAATAACCCCATTAGGCCAAAGAAAATTAGTTATTGGAGAAAATCTTTGTAGACAAGATTTTGTTAAGTCCACCTGTTATACCTCCTAAAACATTCATTCAAACTCAAAATGATCTTTGGAAAAGAGAAATATTCTTCTTAACACACTGTTTAATGAAAGAAGGAAGCCATTGCTCAATTATTCAATGAAACTAAACCAACTCAAAGAAAAATAGTATGTTGAGCATTTTTTGCAATACTAAATCGTATTTCCAAAAACTTCAGCTTTTTAAAATTTGTAATGTAGACAAGATAGCTTTTCCTATTTATCTCCAAATAATAAAATAATCCTTATGCAGGCCAAATACGGAATTAGGACAGTGAGTCATACTGAAAGTATAACAGATAACATGTGTTCCTTAAAAGAGGATTTTATGCTTTGGTTGCTTTGAAAAAATTGCCAGGACCCAGAAAAAAACAGTGTTTCAACCATTTTTGTTGTAACAGGATTTTATTGTGTATAGCAAGATGAAAAACATACCTTTCCCACCATAGGTCGTCCTGGTCTCCACAACACGTGACGTTTTCGTGAAGGTTGTCCCGGGCGAAGGTTCACTTTTCACTGAAATCAACAGCAGACACAGGGTTGAAAATATTATGGGCAATTAAAAAAAGAATTGGGAACACAAGTTACAGGTAATTTTATGCGTCACCCAACCTTACCAACTGCGCATCCAAGTTTATTTTCCCGCAGTTTTTAGTTCGAGTCATTTTTTAAATCTATAATAAATGCCAGTTTTTATTGTCTTCTACTTTTTATTCCGGACACGTACGTACCGGTAACTTATTGCAGTGGGCCCCAACATAACTAATGAATTGAAACAAAAGAACAGCGTAATTCATTTTTTTTAATCGAAAAAAGTGAAACCACTAAATTTTCCTTGGGAAAAATGCAGAAATTCAAATACAGTATCGTACAGTGATTTCAAGACCAATGTTTGGAAATACGTACAGAGGAAGACTTTTGCATTTATTGGCTCCAACAATTAGTGACTAGAAAATAGGCGAAAGCTTATAATTGTCGAGATAATATTTTAAACGTATACAATTCACAGTGATAAATTTTTAAATTCACAGGTTTCTAAGGTCTGTTATTTTCGTCCGCTCGTGGAAGTCGCGGAAAATCATAATGTTTTCAATTTACATCAAGGGAAAATCGTATTTCACCCAAGGCATTTTTCACATAATTCACCTCACGCTTGAATAGGAATTACTTTCGCAATGAGGTGTCCCCATTAGAGCTTCATTGCATAAACGAAGATTTCAAATATTAAAATAAGAAAACGATGAAGAGGACGAGACAGCTCGAATGCAAATAGCAAATTTGATTGACATCAACCACATACAGTACTGGTCTAAACATTTTCCAACAGCGCAATTTACATTCGAGAATAAGCAGGTGTGGATGACACATGAAAAACTTTAAAAAAAATGACCCACCGGTTTCCGTTGTGATCTTGGTCAGACTGCGCCCATCAGGACTAACGAGGGTTTTCTCAGCCACCTCCTTCTTGGCCGGGGATCCTTCAACAAAGACCACAGAAGAGAAGAAAGAAGATGGATCAGCACCCCCGGGGGATCCTCTAGGCACATCGAGACAGCGAATCACACCAGGATTAAAGGGGACAAAAGGCCAGTGACAGGGCAAAGTCAAGGGTGCCAGGTGGGGTTTCGGTGGCACTGGCTAAAGCACAAAGTACCTTCAGAAGGCGGATCCGCAGCCGGGAAATTCTCCTCCAGCCATTGGTGAACAATGTGCGCATCTTATTTTTTTACAGGTCAAGGAATGTATGAGGGACATTCAACAAGTTTTCCCCAAGACGCACCGGGAACAGAGAAAACAAACCGGGGCTCAGATATTTCCAAATCTCTACTCTGTCGCCATGCTTCAAACACATCATGCAACTCGAGTAAAACACAATAAGTACATCCGTCAACCTTGAAAACATTCAAGATTTCAAATGAAAAAATCAATACTGAAAAATCTAGTGAAAAATAATAGTTAGCACACTTCAAGGCAGAGAGCTGAAAAATTCTCAGCGTTTTTCCACAAAAAAAAAAAAAAGCCACAGGGAATGTCTTCAAGTGTCTTCATCATCTCCTGCAGTCCACCCAATAAAAAGACTACGAAAAAGAGGCGGCCATCTTCTGCGCAATAGTGATCCTCACAGAGCTCTCCTGGTGATTCGCTCGAAATGATGACGCTGCAAAAAGCCCAGCCTCAACTTTTCAGGAAATTCCGACCACAAAAATCTTTCTCTCTGGATTGAATCCGACTCTAGGAGCCACAACTGCTCACTTCAAATTCTACAATAAGAAATCTATGGGTTGTGGTTCACAGTCCTCTTTTTTTCTGAGCTTCTTCTCCTCATTTGCCTCAGCATCACGCCCACGTACAGCCTCCAGCGTTTCCTAGTTCCTTTCCAAATTTTTCCGAGAACAGGCAAAAAATGTATGATAGAAGTCAGCTTCCTTTGAATGCCTTTTTGAGCAGTTTTTGTACGAGGCATCGAGTCGCTGATTTCATCCAATGAAGAAAAACCCTGCTCTCCGTCATACTCTCGAAACTGAAACTCACGGTTTCAAACACAAGCATTCAAATTTGCTTCTATAGCAGCTGAGCAAGAAAAATCCTCAGCTTTCTGAAATCAAACCGCACACTGGCTTCTTTTTCATGCGAGTTTCAATGGCGGAAATTTTCTGGAATGCCGTCCCGAGTTCTGAGAATTGAGCACAGACAATTTTTGGAGACGAGTCGCTCACTAGATCTATTTTCTGCGCCGCTGACAACTGGTGTTCGTTATCCACGCATCTGAGGTAATTAGTCTGGGATTTCTAGGTCACCTAAACCTTTTTTATAGACGTCCTGAATACCAGAGAACGATTCGAGCTGTCCTTTCAGGTGTCACCTGGGGGACGAATCCTCCCAGCGCATCCTTCGACGATAATATACAGGGTAGATGTCGCTTGAGTACACTTGTTCATCCTCCGGTATCGTGCGTTCGGTCCAGACACTTGTGGGTTTCCCTATCTTTCAAATGGATCCAATTCGGCGTACATCTTTTCAAGTAATCTCAGCCTTCAGTATAAACGTACTGTATTCTTTTCAAGTCTGGAAAGTTGCCCAGTTTGACTACAACACTAAACTTCTTCTCATCTTTCAACAGCTAGGCTACTTTTCTTTCCGGAAAAATGACTCTCATCCTGCCACGCGCACTTCTAGAGAGCCGCACAGCAATCTCCAAAGGATCCATGGATGCTTTCCTTTCGCAGTAAATAGTATCTCTCTTTTCAAACTATTTTCCAATCAACTTTTGGCAAAGTAAGAAAGCCGTTCTTCGCTGATGGTGCTGCTGTAACTCATCATTACAGCGCCCGTCCGTTCATTCGCAACTTGAAGAACCTCATCATACCTGAGCGATTGCGACCAGATTGACCACTGAAAGTGCGGCAAAGATGAGATGGCCATCTTTACCCCCGAGTCGGACTGCAACACAGCAGAGGTAATCTAATGAAAAAAGATCTATTGTGTACTGTACTGTACGAGGTGGTCTAACAAATGTCCTCGGAACAGATATTGAAACGGCGTACAATCGAGCTCTAAAGTAATTATTGTTCAGAAAAAAAATTTCTTTGGCACAAAAACATCAGCCCCGCTTGGCATATTTTTCAGAAAATTTTTGCAAAAGTTACCCTCGGAGCTTTCTGCTCTTCACTCAAAAAATTAGGCGCCGATCTCGCAGATTTTCCATTGCACCCCAGGAGAGTTCTTGAAATTGACATGGCAAAAATTCAACGGGTTTTATTTGATTAAAAATCCCGCCATTTTTATCAAATCAACAGTCGCCACTTTGAACGAGAATGCGCTCAATGAAAATGGCGGAGTTACCTTGGAAGATCGGGAGGCAACCCTAGGAATTTAAGCCGCGCCAATTTCAAGAATGCTGAAGGAGAAGCTGGGCAACATACAAAAAAATCTGCGAAATGGGCGCCTCATCTTTCGGGTGAACAGCAGAAAGCTGCCAGAGGATGACGTCAGCAACAATAACAAATTACTAAAATACGTCAAGCAGGACTGAAGTTTTTTTTCAAGGGATGTTTTTTTTCTTCTGAAAAATAATTGTTTTTCAGCTCAAACATACGCGATTTAAATTTCTATCTCAAGAACTTTCGTTGGACCCCTCGTATATAACTGTACGAGGGTTGGGTCATGAGTTTCGACTGTTCGAAAATTGAAATCGGTCCCACGGAGTTTCAAAAATTCTGAAAAAATGTCCACTCGCATAGCCTCATCATTTGGCAACACTTCAGCGCTGTTCAACACACTCTTCGCCAATTTCAATGCATTTTATCATGCAATAAATGCAACGATCAAAACAGTGGCAAAAATCGAGTTGTGTTAGCTGATTAGACACACCGTGACTTTTTAAATGTTCCCGACAAGTGAAGAACGACATGAATGGGATTAATCTCGACGACAGGGACAGCCTCATTTCCATCGCCAAAAAACAGCTTCATCAACTAACGTCACTCGATTTTTCGCACCGTTCATCACATGAAAAAACGCATGGAAATCGGCGGAGAGTACAGTGAGACCCCGAGATGCGGACATAATTGGTGCATCAAGACTTTCAAGAGTGTCCCCAAGTTGAATTGTCCCTAAGTCGAGTCATGTTTTCCCATAGACATCCATTATGTAATATTTAATTGGTGTTTTATGGAAGAAATATTCTTCAGAATTCCCTCAAAAAAATATTTGCCACTTGAATTTGAATTAATGAATACATTTTCAACTCAATAAAAACATTTGGAGAATTGAATAGTGTATCTCTGTACTACGTACATTGAAATGTTGGTATCCACAAAAATAACATTGAAGTGAAAAAAAAGTAGAAGTCCCTCTATGCTGGAGGTAATCTTTAAATTCAGCTAAATGGATGGTAAATTGGTGAGAGAAATGCCCAAGAACTTAACGGTGTGTCTAATCAGCTAACACAACTCGATTTTTGCCACTGTTTTGATCGTTGCATTTATTGCATGATAAAATGCATTGAAATTGGCGAAGAGTGTGTTGAACTGCGCTGAAGTGTTGCCAAATAATGGGGCTATATGCACGTAAAACAACTTTTTGGAATTGTTGAAACTCCGTTTGATCTACCGTATTTAAAAAAAAAAGTCTCGCATCTCATGAACCAACCCTCGTATCGTGCAACTATTGTATATAGATACAGTATATATACGCGAGAGAACCCGACTGGAGCCCTGAATAAGATGCCTGAAGAACCTCTAAACTGAACTGAACTGTACTGTACTGTACTGAACTGTACTGTAGTTGTGCCAAGCCACTGCAACTCATCAGGTGGGATCTACACGAGACATGCACTCATCGAAGTGTGTATACACGGCAGAGCGGGAGCACGAGAACGGTAGTGGTGGTGGTAGTACAGTAGTAGCAGCAGAGCAGCTGTAGTCTAGAACTGTTCGAGTCCGAGTGTCCTGCATGCAGCACCCGTCCAGCTCAGCCACGAGGAGGAGGAGATACTCACTGAAGCGCGCATACGCCGCGCTCAAATCATACAACCCAGGCGGCGGCGGCGGCAACACGCCGGCGTCCAACGACTTGGCCTTGGTCAGCTTCTTCTCAAACACGTCGCCGGCGGCGGGACACTCCTTGATGGCAGTGTCCGCCAGGGCGTCAAACTCCTGGTCGATCGTGTTCCGCCGCAACATGGGCTTGGCGAGGAACGCCTTCAACGCCCGCTGCTTCTGCTCCGCCATCCGCGCGTCCATCGTCGCCTCAAACGCCCGCTGTTGCGGCGACGGCGACGACGAAGACGACGGCATCGGGTTACTCGTCGACGGCATCGTCATCATCGACGACCCCACACCGCCGCCACCAGCAGCAGCAGCAGCAGCCACGGGTTTGGGAGATCGCGACCGCCCTCGCGGCAAGTTGGCCGGCGCCAGAGCGTTCCGCGGGAGCCAGGCGCCCGCGAACCGCTTGTCTTCGCCGGCCACCTTCACCACGGGTGGCGGAAACTGAGTTACTAGCGGCGAGGGAGACGGAGGAGGAGGTGGCGCCGCCGGAGGAGGCGGCGGAGGCCCGACACCAGCACCAAGTGCCGCCACCGCCACTGCTGCTGCTGCTGCAGGGCGCGGAGATGACGACGACGACGACGACATCGACGATGACGACGCGGGGAACATGGCGGCGAGTTTCTCCGCGATCGCGTTGCTCGTGTGCGACCGCCGGGCACGTCGCGGGTGCGTCGGCGGCGGTGTCGGCTGATGATGATGATGTTGTTGTTGATGTTGTTGTTGCAACGGCGGCGAATGATGACTCGTGGCGCCGGCCATCTGTGCCGCGAGAAACACAGAGTCCATCGACTTGGAGTGGCTCGGCATGTAGCCCAGGGTGAAGTCAAACGACGGCGGCGCGGGGCGGAGGGCGGACGAGAGGCGGTCGACGAGGCCGAGAAGCTCGGTGGCGCGTGGGGCGCGAGACACAGAGAGGGCGGCGCGGAGACGAGAGAGGGCCGCCACGGCGTCGCGGATGATGCCGGGGTCGACGAAGGCGTCGTGGTCGTCTCCGGATTCCGTGCCAGAGTCGAACATGCTTTCTTCCGCGGCGCCACCTGGTGAACGCGACTCACCTTCTGAGGTCAGGCCAGCTACCTCCGTCCTGTTGCTGGTGCTGCTGCTCCTGCTGCTGCTCAGGGTGCCGGTCAGAGCTGCTCCTTCAGACGCTCCTGATTTCCCGTCATTGTGGGGAGACGGCGGAAAAGAACAAGCAACAAGAAAAGACAAAAAAAAAAACATCAAAATCAGATGAATGCAGTGGACCCTATTGGTTAACAAACGTTGGTACTTTCCTGTTATCTCAGTACCTCATTCCTCGACCGCACTACCATCCAGACAAATCTTTAGGATGAGAGGCAGTTAGGTGAAGTTAGGTTAGGTCAGGTTAAATTGGTCAGAGGGAAGGTACAGAGATAGCAGGAAAGTATGTACTGCAATGACAGGAAAGTACCCAAACTTTTATTCCCGTGCAAAAATTCCAAGTTTTGTTATGGCACTCAACATAAGGGTAAATACAATCGAAAATGTTTTTTAAAACTTGATAAAGTTGGAACATCTCTCAGTCAACGTTCAAGGGACCAGCAAAATAATTAGACTTGAAGAGGTTTTGACTTTGGTATGTTTTGATTCATGGAGGTTCCAAGTCAGGGAAACAAGCATTTTTGTTGTGGGGAACATAGAAGAATTGCAGGAAATTTCAAATGTTGATATTTTGGGTCTCGAATTGCTTCTTAAATGAGTTTGCAGCATGCTGAACTTGGAGACAGGTCTTCATTTGCCCAATTATTCTTCCACTTCCTTTCACAGTAAATAAAGTTAATTTTCTTTATTGCTGAAATACATTAGCCAAAGGCTTCAGAAAATTTGACTAAGGAGGTTTGGGAGTAAAAGCCTTTGAGTTACAGGAGATTTTCAATGAATTGTTTCTCAGGGAATTGAGAAAGGGATTTGGAAAACAAATTAGAGTTGGGGAGGTTCGACAAATCGAGGTTCAACTGCTGTTTCATTTTTTTAAATTGTCAGGTCACTAGAAGTTTGTTGTAACAAGATTTTACTGCAGTTGTTGAATTCATAGCTGTGATCTGCATCATTGAAACAATTCCTTGGGGCAATTGCTTGGAAGTAAAATTGATCAGATACCTGGGTTGGCTACTGGTCTAAAAAATTCATGTTTCAGTTTTAGCTGTTCATGTCAAAGCAATAACATTGGGAGTATTGGAGATGCTGTAAACTTGTCAAATAATTTTATGGGTGCAAACCTTGTTTTGCTGTTTGTTTTCTCTTTCAATTTCAATATGAAATGGGGTTATTTCAGAACTAGGTTTGTTGATCATTAAGCGACATCTAGACAGCAGTAAATTTACTAAATGGCTCACAGGTTTATTGGTACCTAGCGCTTTCTGGCATGGGTCTGCCTTTTGCTTCTGGGGTTTTCTTTTGCGATTACAAAAATTTTGGTTTTCACAAGTAGACATAAATTTTGAGAGATCCAAAAGCAGAAGTTTCCTTCCTTTCAACTCGGTGTTGGAATGATAGAAGTGATCAGCAGAGTTTGTACCACCCAAATTTTTTTTTACAATGACTATCCTTGTTAAAAACCCACTGCCAACCTTCCCATCATTAAAATTGCAGGCAAATTGAACAAGTAGCTGTGCAAGCAAATCTGATTCCTGTATGTCTTATTTGTAAAACACCGGTTCTACATTCTCAATATTCGGCACATTTCTGCATCATGCAGTACAGAAAATATTTCTTCTACTTTTGTTTCCTGATTTTACAGTACATCACAGCAAATCAAAATTTTTTTCCTTTTAATATGGTACCTAAATTCGGTAAAACTCTAAGAAATCCTTTTCAGAAACTAGAATGAGTTAAATCAAAACAAGCTTGCAGATAAAAATTCGAAAAAAAAATGCAGCCCAATATAATTTTCATTACATCAGTCTCAAGTTTCCAATTGTAGAGTCCATTTCCTAAAATAAATGTACTGTATCTTTGTGCCGCCGAAAATCGGGTTGCGCTACTGGCGGGGATGGATTTTTCTAAAAAGTTTCATCTCAAAGATTGAAGTGAGCGGTCTCGCATCAGGGCGCAGAGTACTTCACATATGAAAATCTGAATGACTTATTTACCGAAGTAATACATAATTTTTCATCTGATCAGCACTAGCACTTCAAACGGTGTACGAAATCCAATGGTGTATATCAAATACAGTAATAGGATGTGGTAATCGTGTGCTTTGTTCAAAAGCGGGGAATTTCACGTGGAGCATGAGATCTGGCGTTATAAAATAAATTTGTCTTGTGCGACATCTAGGATTCAAACTTGAAACGACACGAAGGGCGCTCCTATGTTCACCTTTGCTAGGTGACGCAGCATTCTCCGCATTCAACCTTCCCACATTCTGTCCCATTCCGGGGGATTTCACCGATTTTCACAAAATTACTCCTCACACAAACAAGAGAAAGCTCTAAAACCCAAAAAAGGTTACATAATTTTGTAAAGATCAAAGACCACGAATTTCGCAAATGTTCACGATTCGATAATCATGTAAATATAGTATTCGGACGATCACTGAAACTCGACTGATCTCAATTTTTTTCCATTCTCAAGTCCAGAAACCGCGAAAAAGTTACAAAAAAAGTGCACCTGACAATACGGGACTTCTATGAGTGAAGGCAATGGAGAACTGACAACACTGTACTGACAGATAAAACCCCCAAAAGTCGTCCAAAAAAGAACGCAATTCAAAGGTTCGGGAAAGTTCCCCATGACAAAAATAATGCCGTCCAGATAAAGACTATCAGCCGTTGAATTCCCTTACCATGACGAATTTGTTTTCGGTAACTGTACGAGAAATTATTGATAACATTTTGCTTTCGTAATCGTACATGTTCGTACCATAAACATTTGAGACATTTTTTTTCCTTTTTTGCAAAAATGAGGTAGGCTATATCTAGAAGAGGAAATTAACAAAAACTACTGTATATACATTTCCATACGCGTACAGGGGAATTGAAACGGCGGAAAATCGACACCATTCTTACATTTTTTTAATCAACGGGGAAAGAAGAGCAATTTTTAAAACAGCCCAGCCTAAAAAAGAATTAATTATGAAATTAATTATTAAAAAAAATGATTAAATTATTATTTTTTCAATTAATAAGAATTAAGCCTAGAGCATTTAATACATCAATCAGGAAGCAAAAATTGAAGGTTCTCCACAAATTTTTTTTACCTCAGTTGCCGTTTTTTTTTCGGTCACAGAAATAATTTTCGTAAGAGTACGCGTACCGTACGAATACAGTAATACTCAAAGATGCGGACATAATTAATTCATTGATTGTGTACGTATGTCGGAATTACCACATGTTAGGACTACATTTTCCCACGGGCTTCAATGGGACAATTTCGTTCGTCACGTCCTACGTTCGGGCAGTAATTAAAAGAAGTCCTCTCCGAATCGAATAAAAAGTTCATATTAACTTTCAAGCAAATAAAATCACTGTCCTGTACAAAGAAAGTCATTACAAATCTGCTCTTTTGGCATGAACCGCAGGAAAAATAAAAATTGATGTAAACCCCCCATACATCGAAAAATACAAAATAAGATTCAATCTGACTCTACATGTCGATTATTCAAGACATTTCAAATTTTTAAATTGAATATATTTTCGAATGTTCTAGGAATTTTCATAAAGTTCCTAGGTCATGGGACAGCGTGCAGATTCCGGGACCCAATCTTTTCGAAAAAATGGAAGTGTCCATCAGCGAAACTTTTCTGCATGTCAGGGCACCAATGCAAATGACATCGTGTTTCTGAAGATCACCCTCTCTCGGTTTCCCTTTTCATGGATGGTAATCCTGTTAACCCCCAGGAACCAGGGTTCAAGTTCAACCATGCAATAATACCCCGAGGGCATCCGCGAAAAAAAGAATGTGCCCGGAGAAAAACAACCCCCGGAGAGAGAGAGGGCTCTCAATGACCCCCACGCCACAGATTGCATCAACCCAATCTCATCATCTTCACAGCGGCAGAAAAAATGATCGCAGGGGAGGAAAAAAAAAAAAAAAAAACACGGAAGCCAAAAGAGCAGATTTGTAATGACTTTCTTTGTACAGGACAGTGATTTTATTTGCTTGAAAGTTAATATGAACTTTTTATTCGATTCGGAGAGGACTTCTTTTAATTACTGCCCGAACGTAGGACGGGGAAAAAGAAAACCCCAGAGCTTTTCAAAAATGGTGACATTTTATGAGCCTGGGGAGGCAGTAAAAATTCTTGCTTTTCTCCCCCAACAGCAGGGTCAACAACCCAGAGGCTGGGGGAGAAGTTTTTAACACAGGAAACACAAAGCCATAAAAACTGCACCCACTCAAACCCACTGAGCAAGTGCACACGCTTCCTGCACTGGCTCCGGGGGAGGCGAAAATCAAGAGAATCCAGGTCACTTGCCTCCAGGGGTTCCCTTGACCCGTGACCCCACTTACTGGGACATTTTTATGCCCCCCCAGGGCTTTTCTCACGGCACACAAAAACTCGAGAGAGGCCCTCAGGAAAAGCTTTTCACACACTCATTTTCTGCATGGGGACAAGACAATCTGGGCCACCACAGACAACCAAATCCCTTCCCCTCCCCCAGGCAGAAATTTCATTTCACCTCTCAATTCCGCACGAGGAAATTACGAGGACGCTGAAATGAATCTCCTCATTCAAAATTTATGCGCAATTCTTTCTCGAACCTTCGTTACACGTAAAAACAAATGTCACCCAGAAAACGAACTGCACCCATTCAAGAGTGCACGTTAAAATAACGAACCAAACAAGCAGAAGCCTCGACACTTCAGTTTAAAATCAAAATTATGGAAAAGTTTGAATTCCATTGCTGAAAAACAAGTTTAAATACGAGCTAACCAAAATGCTACTCTTGAAATCAGCGTTTCTCGACTTGCAGTAAGAATCTTAGCAAAAGAGAAGTTTACAAACCTCTTCAGTAAAAACGACGACTAAATAGGCAAATTATTCTGGCAATATTTGCCTAAAATATCAGAAATCATGCCGCTGATGAACTTAAAACTACGAGAGAATAATGGTTCGAAGAAGTCAGCGCTGTGAAAATGAAGGCGTCCTTTCGCTTTATTCCTCCAAATTTGCAAATCGTGGATTCACACACAAAATTTCCGCTTCCTCATTTCTACTTTCGTTGGAACTGTTGGACATGCACGCCAAGTACGATAAAATACTTGTTTCTTAGAATTAAATGAAATATTCCCCCCCACCTCAAAATCGCAGTGCCAGGAACATCCTGGCACCGCAGCATCTTCAACAATAAACTTATCCTATTCTGTTGTAATAGTAAAACCTGTTGAAGGTTAAATACTGCATTATTGATAGTATATAAGCTGCATCCTTTTCATGCTCACATTAGATCAGTTCAGTTTCAGCTGAGTTATTCCAAGTTATTCACATTACTCCTACAAGCCCAAGCTGGTTCAGCGGTTATTCATTATATTTGTGTGAATACACTTCATCCCTTAAACTAAGAATTCTGAAACGGAATCCCGGTCCTGTCCCGGACTGATCAACTTGTTTTATTGTTTATCAATCAAATACTTGACACTAACTTACATTGGAGACATTTGTTCTCAATACAAATTAGAAGCTTTATATTGAACTGGTATCCAAAAAAACGCTGGACATTGGCCCATTTTTCTTTTCCCTCTGGTATATCAATTTCATAACAGTTCCCGCTTCTGAGAAAGCTACACTTCTCTACTTCACATGCCCACTTTGAACGGTTTTAAAAACTCAAAAAATTGTCACTGTAACCCGACAGAATTTCTGCACGTCAGTTCACGTTGACCAATAGACTTCAACGGGAGTATTTTGATTCACTTCTACCTCCGGCAAGTGAAGTAATGAAGTTCTTGAATATTTAAATAAAAATTGCCTTTTCTCCCCAACTAGAAGATGAAGAAAACAAATGTGCCCTTTCAGCGTGAAAAGGAGCCCGAAAAGGCAAAAATGAGCACACATCTTGCTACACTCAATACAATTGATGAAAAAAGTACAGAATCACAATTTTGTCGTTTGGATTATAAATATAAGTGAATATGTAGTACATTATTTTGAATTTTTAACAATATAAATACAGTAGATCCATATGTTGAACAAATATAAAAATTTCGAAATAATAACCTTTTTAATTTTCTATAAAGTTTCGGCCAAGTGTCTGCATATCGAGACATTTTCTAGATGTTCGAAACTTTTTCTGGATTTCACGACGAAAACCAAAAATAAAATTGTACCCAGTCTTGGAGTGAAGATAAGTAAAATAGCGAACAGTTCACAGCAACAAAACGTCACGACGGTCAATAACAATGAGTGTCATATTTGAGAATAACAAACTGCTCCATCAAATAAAACGCAAATGAAGCCCAACCTCTTCAAGTCGAAATTCACGAGAATTACGGAGGTTTCGAGTTAGGGGAAAAAGAGAATTTTTCTTGGAGAAAAGAAGAATAATTACTGTACAGGACATTCTAATCAATGACATTATGGGCCTTCAATTGCTTCATAAACGACTTTACAGGATGCTTAACTTGGAGGCAAAGGGTTCATTTGCCCAAATCCTCTTTCACATCCCTTCAAATAAATCAAGTTACATTTTCATTCATTTCTCTTTCCAGTAGATTCCTGAGGTTTTTAATACCATGTTTCTACGGGAAGTCAGAGAGGGACTTGACAAATATTCGACATATGTTTGAGTTAGTCATGTTCCAACAGTGTAAACCCAGATGTTCCGGGGGGGGGGGGGAAAGGGGCTTACCTTTGGATTTGGATCCAAGATCCCGAAGTCTCTCTCTGACAGCAGCCCGCTGGTCTGCGTCAGTTGCCCCACCAAGCTGCAATAATAAAAAAAAACAACGACCACCATGACACTGTTTCTTTTTTGCACAAAAACATGGTCTTTCTTGCTGCAAACTCACCGGATCCTTCAGCCGACCTTCCTCCAGGGCACCAGAGACTTCAGTTTCCACAGATCTCGTCAGCACGCTCTACAAAAATTAAAAAAACACGTAAAATCATATTTCTCGTAATCCACGGTCTCTACTTTTTATACTGAGCGATATTAACTAAGAGCGTTTCCCCTTTTTGCGCCAGAGCTCTTCGCACCTGCTTCAATCCCTTCAACTCGTCCCAAAGGCTTCAGTATAAATAAAATGTCGCCCTGCACCCAAACAGAAGAACACTGTCCAGATCCTCAATGTTTACCTTCTGGCAGCAGCAGGAGGAAACTCAGCCAGCAGCAGGAACCTGACCCACGGCCGCATAATTCCCCCTCTATCTCTCACCCTCTCTCTCTCTCGAAAAAAAAAACCTCCCTCAAGGTTGCATCAACACTGGCGGGAAGGAAAATAAACACACGAAAAAATGAACACCCGTCGGATTTCACGCAGAAACAGGAAACGTTTCGCCACCGGAAACCCTGCGCCTCCAGGCGAGACCGAGGAACTAGGTTCGCTTTTCTGCCCCACATTTCGAGCCCGGAGAACAAAAAAAAAACCGAAAAGGGACACACGTACTGTACATACACCGCACACAGACAGGGTGCACGGCTATCCCGCGCCACGTCCACGTACGCGCGCACACGCCTCGAGCACGCGCGGCGGACTGAGCCTCGCAGGCTGGCAAGCGTGGAGAGAAAGTCGGCCGCGCGTCGCGGCAACCGGTCAACCGCTGGGAGTCCCGGTCTCCATAATGCCCTCGGTATAGTCGGAAACTCTCCCACAACACGCAAAAATAACCCTCGAATGACTAAAAAGTACCTTCAGTGTCTAGTAAAGTACAAAAATAAAATTTAAAAGACTGCGGCATGACGCTGCGGGGGGACTTAAACGTTCTCCAAGTCAGGGTCCGCGAACAAGTGTCAGGGGACCGCGTCAGGGAAACACGCACACACGAGGCCAGTAACTCTCCTGGGAGTCCCGTGTCTGAATCATCCCCCCCCTTATTCTCCGAGTCTCCAGGAAAAAGACACTTTTCCTGGGTACAGTACTTGGGGTTTATGACACCCACACACAAGGAATTTTCACGGACTATAAAAACCCGCTGAGGTGACAAAAATAGACTTGTCGCACCGGTGCCTCCTTTTCTGGTTCCCCGCTTTTCGACCATAAATCAAAAGGTACATTTTTTCTGAAGGAGGGGGGAGGGGGATTTTCTGCGGATTTCTCAGATTAGAACTGAAGCCTTCCTCCTGCTGAGGGCAACACCCCAAAACTGTCATGATCTCCGCGGACAGTCAACGCAGCACAATCCTCCATTACAGTACTTACAGATTTACAGAGTGACCTCGACATACGGACAAGTAAGACTAGAAAAATCTACACCGTCATCCCGACAATGTGTTTTAATGGACACTTTTCCAACATTTCTAGAAACATTAATAAATTACATTTTTTTCAAAATTTGATATCGTCGGAAAATTTTGAGCTATTCATGTTCACAAGAATTAAAATAAATTTCATTATAAAATTACTCAAATTCATAATCAAAAACAGGATAACTTTGTGCTTATTTTTTTTCAGAATTCTTTCCATATGTGCACTGTAGAACTAGACTTTCTTTTTCTTTGCTTCTTGAGCTCCTCCTCGTGCCAAAGATCAGCTTTTGTAATTTTCTTCCGAACAGACATTCTGTGTATCTTGAAACGGAGAAAAAAATTAATTCGAGTCATTTGGGACTTTCTTCCTAATTTTTGACAAAAGAGAAGAATCAATGAAATATGTTCCCATGGAAGTCTTTCGGGAAAACGTGATCCGACATACAGACAAGGTTCAAGCAAGAATTACGTCCGCATCTCGAGGCCCCACACTTCTAAATTTCATCTCCACTTCCCTTCAAACGCTTCTCACTCAAAATTGAAGGGATTCATGCGAAGCACTTATTTAAAAGACTATAAAACCACACAGGAAGTTTTCGGGCTTAGATTCAGCCTTGAAAACAGCTGTGTGGTCTCACAAGGGTGTGACGGGGTAATGGTTCCGAGGGTCCTTGTGCAATCCAATTAAACGCGGTTTCGAAGTCTTTCATTCTACGCCCCTTTTTGTGATTGACTGAACTACAAAACAAAATGACCGGAAGTTCCCAACTCCATGAAGTGGCTCCAAATGAAATTTCACACACTCCATCATCTTTTGTGATAATAGTGGCCAAACGTTCATAAAAATGCGATACAACAGGTGAAATTTCGGCTTTCCCATCTTCCTTTCGAAAAAAAAGCATTTACAGCGGGGACGTGGCATATGGATGCACCGATATACAGACAATTAAAATTAAGGTCATTTTGAACTCAGAAAATATGTCTCAACATCTGGACATTGACTCAAAATACAAGTGGGCACTTTCAGAACATCAGCAGAACAATTAAAAATATTACCGCATTTTAAAATGCTGACGTCTTTTGAACAAATCGAGCTCCTCCATGGAGATAAAGTCAATTTAAATCTCATCATGAATTTCCTTAAAATCTATTTTTAAAAAGGGCTAATTTTTTCTTTGCTTTTTATGGAGTTTTCAATCAACTGTGTTACATATAGCAATTATTTTTTGGACTCCTTCTCATGCAAAACAGGTACTGTATATTCTGTTATTTTTTCTGCACATTTATTTTCTGCCTCATAGAGTTGAAATACTGCATACATTTTTAATGATTGATTTGGAGGACTTTTTCCAATATTTACCGAACATGAGAAGTCATTACAACATTTCCCTATGGGAAAATGGGATTCAACTTTCAACAGATGGAAACAGTCTGAAAAGTAATCAGGTCTGCATCTCAAGGCCCATTTTGAATGCCTCAGACATGAGATGGGTTTGTTAAAATTTCGAAGTCAGGTTGTCACTGTTACCAT
This sequence comes from Notodromas monacha, assembly GCA_905338405.1. Classification (NCBI taxonomy): domain Eukaryota; kingdom Metazoa; phylum Arthropoda; class Ostracoda; order Podocopida; family Cyprididae; genus Notodromas; species Notodromas monacha. The sequence goes on from CAJPEX010000483.1 coordinate 25,974, forward strand.
GACTGTAGTCCAGAAAATCACCCCCACATGCGGACACCTGACCTGCAGACAATTCGACATGGGGACACACTTATTTCATCATAAAAATTAATAATAAAGGCTCTTTCGTTATCTTTTCTCAATTATAAAAAAATGTGAAAAGACCCCAGATTGGAGATGAACCTGACAGGTGTTGTTCTTGTCACAGGACAGTCTTCGAATAAAAAAACGCATAAAATAAATTTTTACGGCAATGTTTCAAAATTTCATCAAAAAAATAAGTGACAAAGGAAGGGGTTTGACTTAGTAATCTCCTTGTCGCGTAAAAATGTTTCCAACTTGGTTTTCTTCTTTTCTTTTTTTTCTTAATTGAAAGAGTATATGGGAAGACCCCAGAACGGATGCAAACCGGACAGGTGATGGCGTTGCAGGACAGTTTTGGGTTAAATAAATCTAAATACTGTACATTTTTGACAAGAGACTGGAGAAAAAATTGATACAGCAAGGGATTTTCTCAACTTGTTCCTTTTCTTCTCTCTTCTAAATTGACATCAATAATATGAGAAAACCCCAGATTGGAGATGAACCTGACAGGCCCTGTTGTCACAGGACAGTTTCTGAGTTGAAAAAGGTCCAACATGCATTTTTTGACAGACTTCATAAAGAGACCACAGAAATAATTGACATAGAAAGGGTTTTTGACTTTGCAATCTACCAGTCTCATAAAAATGCTTCCAGCTTGGTTCTCTTCTTTTCCTTTTAAATTGACAAGGAGACCCCCACATGCGGACACCTTGACCTGCGGACAATTTGACATATAGGGATACTTATTTTCCCAGAAAAAATTACAAAAAAGGCCAAACATGAGGACATTGACTCAACATAGAGACATTTTGTGATAAATTTGCAAATAAATTTCAGGCCAAATTAAAAGAAACATATACATTTCCAACCCTAAAATTGATGTAAGAAAAGTTCTCTCACCAAATTACCATCCATTTAGCTTATTTTAGAAAATTACCTCCAGCATAGAGGGACTTCCACATTTTTTCACTTGAATGTTATTTTTGTAGATGCCAAAATGTCAGTGTACAGCACAGAGATACACTATTCAATGCTCCAAATGTTCTTATTGACTTGAAAATGTACTCAGTAATTCAAATTCAAGTGGCAAACAATTTTTCTCAGGAAATGCTGAAGAATATTTCTTCCATGAAACACCAATTAAAATTTTATAATGTAAATCTATGGGAAAACATGACTCGACTTAAGAGACAATTCAACTTAGGGACACTCTTGATTCACCAATTATGTCCGCATCTGGGGGTCTCACTGTATATTGGAAGACCCCAGGAATGGATGTGAACCGGGCAGGTGTTGTTGTTGCGGGGCAGACACACACGAGGATGCCCGAGTGCACACCTGTCATGGCGGGGGAGTCAAGTCAGTTCTGCCCAGTGCATTCACACACAGACACACACACACATACACAATTTTCGGTAGGCAATTCGATTCCCCTCGAGTCTCACCTCCGAGTCCACAGTTTGCTCCACTTCCTCAGCCACAGGCACATTCTCCTCAGCAGCCGCTTCCATGTTTAGCTTTTTTTTTTTCCTTTTTCCTCTTTTCAACTTTTTTTTTCTCTCTCGTTCTTCGCGTGTTTCGTGCGTGTGTGTGTATGTTTTTTGTTTTCCTTTCCGGCAACACGCGTGACTATACCGTTTTCACAAATGCCTGTCGCGAATTTCAACGACCTTTTTCCATACAACGTGCTCCTTTGCACAGTGCAGTGAATAACGGCAGCAACTCGTCGCTGATGACTGGGGGGAAACCCATAAAAAACCAAGTGACAAAGTCCAACTCTTTCCCGCGACGCTTCGAAGCCGCTTTCTTCAATGAAATTCGACAGCAAAAATATGGATTTCACCAATCGGGTACGAGCGAACTCCCCCGTCAAAGGACAACACTGCACGTGAACAAAATATCGTCAAACCTCTCCAAATCAAACTTGAATGTGTCGTCAGACCTCTTAAAATAAACAAGAAAAAAATTCTAACCAGGGGCATTTTTTTTATCGGGGGAAAGAAAGGCAGCGAAAGAGAGAAAGGATGGATGTTTGGCAGGTTTTCTGGATTTAAAGTGTCCTTAGGTCGAATGTAATCCCTATATTGTATGATAAAATTTCACGTCGGAACACGAAAATAAAATTGGCCCCAGTCTTGGAGTTAAGATGAGTGAAATTGCGAACAACACAGAGTCACAAATGTCACAACGCTCAGTTATAAGTACAACAATAGAGAAAATAAACTTGCGTCATTAAATTGAAAATAAAGTAAAACCTCTTCAAGTCAAACTTGAAGGGATCAACCAAAAAAATCGAGTTAGGAAAGTTTCGAGAAAAGGGAACTAGCACTTTCGTCAGGGGGACGATAAGATTTGCGGAAAATTGTGATTTAAGATATTCTGGGCCTTAAATTGCACGATAAATGAGTCGACAGAATGCTGAACTCGGAGGTGTGGGTTAATTCGCCCAAATGGTCTCACATCTTTTACCATAGCATCAAGTTACATTTTATTGCTGTTTTCTTTCCTGTGCCAATGAAACTAAAGCCAAAATTACTTTAGAAAGTTCGATCTATGGAGGCTTGAGGGGGAAAGCCTTTAAGTTAAAGGGATTTTTATGCACTGTTTCTAAGGAACTCAGTTCAGACAAGGACTTAAAAAAAAAATCCGACTTCGGGAGGTTCAACTGTTATGATAATTTTGATGCAAAGGAGAAGTGAGTCATAACACAGAGTCACAAAAAACTTGGAAGATCAGCGTTTGAATAATTTTAGATAATCATTCAGGAATAATTTTTGGCGCGGGAAGAATCCCTGAACCAAGTATAAGCTGATTCAAAGTTATTCCAAGTTTTCCTAATTTTAAACACACAAAACGTGATGCGTGTGAGAAGCGAGATAATTTGCAAACTAAGCATAAAGATCCCAAGAAAAAGACGTCTTGAATAATTTTTAAAATGCCCCAAGAAAACAACGTCTTGAATAATTTTTAAAATGCCAGACAGGGACTTGAAAAACACAGAGTCACAAAAATTTGGAAGATCAGCGTTTAAATAATTTTAGAGCATCATTCAGGAATAATTTTTGGCGCGGGAAGAATCCCTGAACCAAGTATAAGCTGATTCAAAGTTATTCCAAGTTTTCCTAATTTTAAACACACAAAACGTGATGCGTGTGAGAAGCGAGAGATAATTTGCAAACTAAGCATAAAGTTCCCAACAAACAAAAAAACGTGGTGAATAATTTTTAAAATGCCATCCATCAACGGGTAAACGATTTTTCCACCAGGGACGGATTCCCGACACGAATGCATGCTTGTTTCCACTTCTGAGGGCCATGAAATTCAGGTCACGCCAAATTAGTACAACACAAATGAGCTCCTGACAAAACCACTCTGCCAAGAACACCTTTTTCTTATCTTCACGGAACTGCTTTTTTTTTCTTCATTCCGTGGCTCATTTTTCTTTCTACAATTTTTTTCGATGTGGCAGGACTATTCAAGAATTTATGGATCATTGCGTAAAAATTCAAACTTTATTGGTGGCGCTGTCGCCGAATGAAGATTAGAAAGAAAAATTAACTGGGGCACTAGAAAAGAGAAAGACTGAGAAAAACAAGTCGAGTCAGGTCACCCACACATCAAGAATTTGGGTACTAATTTGAACTAATTCCCCCATTTCCGAAAACTGGTTCCAGTCTTGTTATTTTCTCTTTCTATTCCATATCCCACCACCATTTCTTACGACTTCCTTCTTTCATTAGCCAGAACTGGTCCATGAGTAGGACACGGATTTTTTATTTCGGCGGGAAAAAAGCAGGACTGAGGCTTTCAAGTACTGAATGAAACACCTGTTCATTTCATTACACGAATGCACCGGTTGGCATCGTGCTCAACAAAGGACACCCCCGTCGAAAATTTCCGACGGAACAATGATAGGAAATCGAGAGTGGAGGAAAGTGAGAAAATGCCCAAATATTAATGATGTCCGCACCATTTTTCCTACTCTCTCCTCTTACGTCACACAACACCTTCGTGAAGTAATAATGAACTTCTTTCCCTCGATAAAGATCAACTGCCTCTTTTGAAAAGAAGAACAAAAATTAAATTTGAGAAATGAGCTCAAAGGTAACGGGATTCAAGGTACTGTACTTAGATTTCCAAAATATCTCACTCGCACTTTCTATGTATCAATGTTTTTAAAAATCAAACAAACGGGAGAAAAATTTCAAGCACACTCGATTAAAACTAAGGTGACACACATGCGAGTGGCTGAAAGATTTTAATAAAATGTTGACCTATTTCGCAGCTTTCATATTCAACTGACATATTTCCGCGGTATACAGAACTATTTTTTAAAGTTAAATCAAGGTATAAAAATAATACCCAAATGCTAACCGATTTTCATCAACATTACTCACAAGTAACATGGATACAGTACAAAAATAATATCCAGTCAAAAAATTCAGAGGACACGTCTACAAAATGACTCATATTGCCAATTATTCTTGAGTGAAAATTCGTTACAGCGAATCTCGTACAACGAATTTTTTCTCGGTCTTGGCAGTTTCTTCAGTGACATTGCTATAAAAAGGTCGTTACAACAAACTGATTCTCCTCTAGAATCTCAGCATAATAAATGTTTGCCTTTGTTATTTGTGCGTGAGGACTTCAATAATTGGCAAAACGTGGGAAAACACAACTAGCGCAAAATTAAAAACCTTGCAAAAAATTAATGTTAATCTTAGAAAAATTAGCATTTAAATGAAAAATGAAGGTACAATACAGTGGAAAAGCATTTAGCTTCATTTCAGACTTTGGAAATCGCTTATTTTTTAAAAGAAAATTAAGTTTGGAAAGGTATTGCTCATAGCAGGGAAAATACACCTCTTGATGAATAAATACTGTAGTCTTCTTATGCGTGTATTTTCTATTTGCTTCCGAAAATACATGAATAAGATAGGAACATTTTTTAGAAAATCTAGAAAAGGGAAGATCTAAAATGAGAGCATTGTACAGTACAATATTTCCTATTGCGTATTTTATCTATTTGTTTACCAAAAGAAGTTGAAAATGCGGCGATCATCTCATATCCTGCCTGGAAGTACAGTAATGTACATTAAAGCATCGACAATATTACCTGTTTCCAAAAAAATTTTATTCCTAAATATTCAAAAAACCATGAATCTCGTCACAGCGAATTTTTCTCAGGTCCCTCTGGATGTAACAAAATTTTACTGCATACACTTTCAGTTCTCGAAAAGAACGAAGTTTTCCTCTCAGACAGTGGAATGCATCACAAATTTCCCACAGCACAGCACAGAAACTTCCTGAGCACGGGGAACATCTCATCCACATGTGATGCGTAGTACAGTATCTAAAAATGAATCTTTTGTTGTGGTACAATCTTGAAAACGGGTGTGTGTCAGAGTTAAGTGTAGCCCGAAGGACGGAAGAAATACCAGTCAATTGACCCACGACAGAGCACAAAAGAAGACACTAGACACGCACTCGGTAACATCCTAATTGACATCCATCTGACACAAGGGTGTGATGTAGATGGCGTTGTGGTTTCCGGATATCTCGGATACCGGGTGTCAAGTCTGGTATGAAACTACGACGTGTGCGTGGGATCGGGGGTTTTTGTTGGGGTTGAAGTCTATAGTCGATCGACCCAGCAGCCCGAAAGAAAGATTTGGAGAGGGAAAAAACAAGTCAAACACTCGTCTGGGTCTGAGGTGGAAGACAGACTGAACCCACACTCGGCGGGAGGAACCCGGGGTGTCCGAAAATACCCCGGCTGTAAATGGGCACCTGGCTGCGTGCCATAAACCCCCGTTGGCTTATTTTTACACGCAAAATTTTGGCAAGTGCCCTGCGTATCAAAAGGTCTCAATCTCGGCGCTAAAATCGGCTGTTTGTTGACCTCGATCCGCCCTTTTTCTTTCTTCGCCCCCCTCAACAAACACACACACACGAGACTCACCGACGATTTTTGCTTTTCGGCGTTCATCAGCGGGTCGATGGCGTTCACCAGAACCTGGGCTCCCAGGAACTTGTTCAGCAAAGACCTTGCTTCGGCCTCTGATCCTTTTTCGCCTGCAAAAAAACGAAAATAAAATTATTGCACGTAAGTTGAAACCGTTGTTCGGAGTCTGGCCGCGAACGTGTGATCCCGCGAACTCCGCATTTCATACGCAGTCGGAAATTCGAAACCGGCTTGAAAAAATTCTACCAACGCCACGGCATCGTCCGGTCATATTATTATTTTCTTCATTTTATTTTGGCGAACATGTCAATTCGCACATTGACGCAATATTTTAACCAACGCGAACCACTGAAAAAATTTCAGCTCGGCGCGCAATGGCACGAACGTTTCCCACCCTCCGGAATATTGCACGAAATGAAAAAAAGTTGGAAAGCCGAAAATTTCTCCTTATCGGCATCGATACTTTCGATGACATTTTCGGCAGGACAGGAAATTGATTTTTAAAATTGCGAAATACATGGAAGCACTGCTGATATCTGGAAGACGCAAATTTTCAGAACCCACTGCACATTTCGTGAAGCAAACCAGTCTGTCTGCAATTTATCAATGCATTTTATTTGTCATATTTTTGCCGCTTTGATCATAAAATAGTCAAAGAAACATGACCTAAAAATATTTTGAAAGGTAAGGATTTCCAAAGCAAATTAAGAGCTTTCGGATTTTGCCTTTGATCCCCATCTTCCAATAGTCTGGCTAAAGAGGCCATAGAACAAAATCAAGTTTGATTCACAAAGAATGGCACATGGAACACATAAAATAATTGATACTGAAATTTGAATAAGTGCTAGAAAATCGGGCTAATGCATTTCCTTCGATCAGGTCAAGTTTTGGGGAACAGTAGGATAGTTTGTCTCGAATTCAGACGTTAAGCTCAATTTCCGAGCACTTGACCCACTTTCTCCATTTCGAAGATTAAAATTCAGAAAAAGTCTCCAGAAAAATTAATTGCAGTCAAACCTCTCCAAGTTGAACTTCAGGGACCAGCGAAAAATTTGGAGTTTGGGAAACGAGCATTTTTTTGTTGTTGGGTGAAAGGAAGAAGAATTGAGGAAATTGTAATCGGTGGTATTTTGGCCTCAAATTGCTTCTTGAATAAGTTTTCAGGATGCTGAACTCGGAAGCAAGGGTTTATTTGCCCACTCAATCTTTCAATTCTTTTCGATAAAATGCATGAAGTTACCATTTTATTGATTTTTGGTTTTCTGTCAATGAAGTAATAGCCTCCAAAAAATTCCGAGTTTGGGGAGGAAACCCTTGAGAGTGAGGCTTTGGATGCATTGTCTCAAAAGAACTTCTGACAGGGACTTGTAAATTATTTGACATAAGGGACGTTTGAGTTGTCAAGGTTCAGCTGCACCTCCAATACGCGAAGGTACACAAAGGCAAACTTATAGATAAGTTGAACCTTTGTAAGTCGAATTCCTCCCTAAGTCGAATTTTTCTCCAGTCCCTGTCCAAATTCCCTTAAAATCAATACATGAAAAACCTCCCCAACTCGAATTCTTTTTTCTAAAACCTCTGTAAGTCAAATTTTCTGAGGCCTTCTGGTTATTATTTCTTTGAAATATGAGAGAGAAAATGATTAAAACAAATAATTTTATGCATCTTGGAAAGAATTGAAAGGAAAATATAGCAAATGAACCCCTTCCTCCAAGTTCAGCACAGTTAAAACTCATCAAGAGACAAGTTTAGGCCTAGAATCTCCTCATTTACTATTTCCTGCAATTTTTTTTTACTAATCCTCACAGCAAGAATTATTTTTCCCTAATTCAAAACCTGCAAAAATCAAAACCTCCCTAAGTTGAAACCTCCCTAAGTCGATTTTTTTCCTGGTCCCTAGAAATTCGACTTACAGAGGTTCAACTGCATTACGTAAATCGAACCTAGGCAAGTTAATTTCCGATTCGTAAACTTCGAAGAAAAATTCAAGAAATCTCTGTAACTCAATTCCTCCAATTTCCCATTTTATTTTCTAAGAAAGGGAAACAGAAGCCGGCATTTCGAGAATCGTCACTAGGGCATATCCTCTCGCTTCTCCGCTGACCTCAATTCCGCCAACAACCGTTAACGTTTTCCAAGAAGATGATGAACGAATAATATTCCGAATATTTTTTCAGATATCATTCCAGGTTCATCCTGTGCTGATTGCTGACCGAATTGTCTAGTTTTCAGAGATTTTCTGAATGAAAAAAAAAACTCGTCGCAATCGATGTCAGAATTCGGAAAATTCGAGAGAATGCTGGGACTCATGAACTAATCATGATGAAAGAAGAGACAAATTTTTCTGGAACCCTTGTCTGCTCAATTGAAGTGATTATAGAAAGAATCTTGATTTAGGCCAGTCACTTCTGACGGAAAAACTCCGTAAAAATACAAAAAATGAATCTATTACGTGCATGAAAAGGTTAGTGAGTCGCGTGCTGCAGAAATTCTGTTCGTATGAAGATTACATGTACTAGGTCAGAATTTCGTGCAATACTGAAATTAACTATTTAAAAAAATCAGGGAATTCACCCAGCGGAAAACATTTTCATAAATATTAATCTTTTTATCCCCGAGATTTTAATCGGCCCCAACATTCAGTCACTACACTGGAAATTTCTGAAGATTATGAATACGTCTTGTATTCGTGATCTTCAGAAATTTCCAGTGTAGTTTTTCTTGGGTATATTTTTGAAAGGATGTGCGACCGGTTATCGCACAAATAAGGTCAAAATGCTGGTGGCTTCCTTAGAGCAAGGATCCAATTTCGGTGAAATTAAGAGAAAAATAAAAATAACTCACCTCCGGTTTCTGCTCCCATTCTGGAAACAGCGTCTTGGATTCCTGTCACAGGCCTGTGGTCACTCAGAAACGATCTCTGCTCGCTCGACGTCGACACGATCCTCGACACCGACACGTCATCATCTTCCTCATCCCTCAACTTTCTCCTCAACGCAGCCAAGCCTTGGGAAAAAATCTCACCAATGCATCGAAAGTCGGAGGAAAACACGGGGAAAAGGACACGCACCTTGCTGAGAACGAAATTCACCGGATACCTTCCTGGGCTCTTCTTTGACATTTTTCTGCTCCCCAGCAGCTGAAATGCAGACGAAAAATAAATAAGGAATCGCGGGATGGAAAGCAGCGCGAAATTTTCAAGGGGAGATCCGCACCGGCTGTCGGGAAATACACGGTCGTCGCCAGCATCGACCTACCTTCGCGCGGTTGCGCGGGAAGGTGGAAAAAAACGGGGGAAACAATCTCCTATCGCACGTGAATCAGATGTGCCTCGCGCAACGGCCAACACACGACTGGCTCGGCCTCTCATTTGCATCGCAGAGTGCGTCGCGGACAGTAGGACAGGTACAGAGTGCGACCGTTACGCCCCGATTACGCGCCCGCGGCGGCAGACGGCTGCCACTCGTGGCTGCACCTGGACATTGTATACCTTTCCCCATACTAGCCTTTCCAACATTTACCCGTCTTCCTGCCGATGGCCTCAGGATTCTAAATATACAGTACAGTACAGTCCTTTAGTAGCGACTACACTCATCTTTAGCTGAAGGCTATTGTGCTCATGCAAGGTTTTTTTTCCTGGGATTTGAGACTCGAAACTATTTCAGTCAGCAGTGGTCCCTATTTTCATTTTCAGAGTTTTCATAAGAAATTTTCACTTTGAAAAATAATTGGCAATGGAATGCGAAAATGATATCCCCTTGACCGGACATACAGCAGCTGGTGTGCAAAGGCAATGTTATTTACATTATGGAATAAATAATTGAAATTGACTGACTGACCACTTGTAGTACACCCATGGATGGGAAGATAATGTGACAAACACGTTACAGGTTTTCTCAAGTTTGCAGGTTAATTTACTCCGATTCATTTGTTTTAATAACTACGCTATTACCTTAAACTGAGGAATATTACTTCATATGATCTTCTCCAATGCTACAAATTTTCAAATGAATAACTGACCACGTTACCCTTCAGGTGGTTTCAACTAAAAGTAAATGGATACTGTATACGGAATTTAGCACACTATTTTTAAATTTCCAATAACTCATGAGAAAAGCGCTATACAAGGGCTTCAACACTATTAAGTGTAGCCTTCTCAAGACCTGATCACCTACTTCTCAACATAACTTTTAGAGGCTAAACTCAAATTGAGAATGCATTCCTTTTTTACGTACTTCAAGATTTTCACACAGCGTTGATGTGTGTCAATAATGTTCCTGCTAAATATGCTCAAGGATTCTTTTACTTCATCCAATCTCTCAAAAGTTTGGCTGAGTCCTCTTCCTAATCTGAGCTAGTATGCTCTCGCAAATTTGTAACCATCTCTGAAATAAGCCCTACCAATACGCCCTAGAAGCGACTCACGTACCAGTACCACTGGTTGTTGACAAGCCCTGTCACAACCAATGGTGCCCACCTACGGTCTATGAAAACCATGATGGGGTCGACGCGCGCGTTTCCGAGCAACCAGAGCTGCGCACGCGCGGGTCCCCCCGTGTTCCACATCAACACCCCGGGCCTTTTTTCAAAACGGCTCACCCTCATTTACCTTGTTTCCGACCACTGAAACTCCCAACTGCTCTCATCCGAACCGCCACAGATATCAGAAATTGGAAACCGCTCTCGGGAACCTCGTTCAACCATCATTAAGATGACCACAAGTCAGCCATTTACTTCCACAGAGACGGAACACTAGTCAAAATAACTTTTGAACTGCTACACTACTGCATGTAATAGCCGCTACTTCTCGGGGAAGGAAAGCGAAGATGGAGATGTGCACAGCATCGCAATTCGTCATGTCCTACATACTGTACTCGGATGCTTCTCGGATGCATCATCCATGTCAAGCGTTTCCTACGTCGACTTTTGAAGCCAGCTTCTGCTGGTGCTGCTGCTGCAACAAGCAGTACGATGTACAAGTACAGTACATTGCTATTTTTGATTGGAATGTTCTGAGCAAGCAGCGTTTTGAAACCCTGTTTTTCCTGAGGAAGGTTATCTCACAGGGTTGCATTGGAGCCCAGAAACTTTTTCTCCATTGACTCATGCGAGCATTGGAGAAGGAGACGAAATTTGAATTTTTCGGATTTAAACCCGAGTTCTTCGAGGGGCAAAATCTTGAACCTTCTTTTCTTTCAGCCAACCCAAAGTAAATGGTTTTCATGCAAATTAGCACTCCCAGCACGATATTGTAACAAATGAATCACATACTGTAAAGTAATATATGTATATTAAAAGTGAAAAATGTCCTCCACAATCAAAATATCCGCAATAATCAGTTCAGTACCTATTAATACAGTACATTACAAGCAAATAAGATTTCCTTTTGAGTAAAAATGTTGATGTGACACTCCTGTGAGCAGAGCATGTTCAACCATATCATCTTTATAAAATGCTTAAAATTCAAAGTACAGTAACATGCTTCAAGATAATTTTTTGGTCAAAGTTGGGTTTATACCACTTTTTTTTTTTTTTTTTTTGCGTGAAGAGGGTTTCTCTCTGGAAAACTTTGACTTCCAGGTTGCTAACTTTCATCCAGAGAAGTCATTAACCCTGCTACTTTGTTTTATTTATGAATAATGATTATTCATCACTGGTTCCTGGTTCCCCTTTGATAGTCAGAAGTTGAAAGGGTGAGACAATTTTCAAACAATACAAGGGAATATCAACAAAAACGATCTGAATGCATTTTTAAAATGCCAGATGATATTCTCATAGCATGTTTGTCAATGGTGCTTCTGTTGCAATCTTTAAAGAGTGATGAACAGATTGTCTAAAAAGTACTGCATTCAATATACAAAAATAAAATTTCAATTCTACTTGAAAAGCAAAAAAAAGAGCATCTCACCTTGCTTCTTCAAAGCACGCAGGGCAGCAAGGCCAAACAGTGGCTTTCCAGATTCGTCAGTTGGCCCAACAGCATCCATCAAGCCTGCGTCAACGCCATCAGCTGGACGAGTGACATCTATGATTCTTTTGGCACTGGCAGCTGCATCACTGTTCCTCTTCTTGGCGAGTCTAATGCTCATTTTGACTTGTTCCTCAGTCTCCATCTTCTTCACACTACTAGGTGTCACTGACTTTGCTGCAATACGAGACAACAATATCACCAACTTATTTCCTCACCTGTCAGAAAAGTTTTATGCTTATTCCCTCGCAATATGTATAAAAGAAATGAGAAAAATAGACGGGGTAGAAAAAGTGCTGCATCTTGAGCCAAGTTAAACGCACTGCAAGAGGTGCATAAAGACTGCATATAGTTGCCAACTCGTAAAGAAGCTCATCATTATATACGAGACATTTTATTTTGTTTCCAGTTTCTGGAAACTGAGTCATAATTCCTCACGTGAGGACCAATGAAAATACAGTACCGAAAATATTTTGTCTGCCCACTAATGGTTTATGCACGTACTGCATTATTACAGTACTGAATGATGAGTCATGCAATTATTTTCTCTGTGTATTGTAAATGGGAATTGCAAGTTGGCTATAGATTTTCTGCAGCCTGACACAAGTTCACAACCCCAACATCAAAGGGATACCAAATAAATGATTGTAAGATGTCAGAAACAGTTTCATGCAAGCTTACTGGGGTTATTAGAGTAAGGTCTTGCCTAAAAAACACACTAACACAATTGTTCCAGTACATGTGCAATGCTTTTACAGAATTTTCTCAACTCAATTGGAAAAATCCATTTCTTTCATCAACAAAATTTCCAGTTGTTGCCATCAAAAACAATTGTAAACTAGATCCATCTCTGTAAACCAATGATGAAATCTGTTTTGCAGACACCAATTTATTTTTTGCTGGAAATCACCGTATTTACTCAAGTACCATGCGCGCACCTTTTTCCAGAATTTAAGGCAAAAAAGGGTGCTTGGTACCCAGGGATAAAAGTTTTGAGGAAAACTTCTGAAAACCCTGCACATCTTATGTGGGTATGTTTAAAGAAAAATTGAGAGGAAATGTGTGGCGCCAAGTTTCTTTGTTCATGGGATTTAATGGCTGAAAGGATAGAACTTTTAGGAATCAGTATATGATTTCCCATATATGATTTCTCATCAAAGATTCTCTCTAATTTGTTCATTCAATTAAACCTCATACAGAAACAAGCTGAAGACCTTGTGCTTTAAATTAATTTTTACAGATATTTAAGGCTATGCAAGTGCCATTTGTAATCAGACTAAATGTATTGTCATTTGATGCCGATTTTCGCTCTCTCGACATTGAGAGCCTTTTTATTCTGCAGGAATCAGTAGGAGATTCAACAGGTAGTAAAGAAAGCAGAAGATATTCCTATAATTGAGGGAGCTGCGGACAGTAAAAAGCAGGAAAAACAAAATGTCAATACAGGAAAATGGATCCCCTCAAAAAATTCACAGTTTTCAAATCTCAGCAACAACAAACAAAAAACTTGGATGCGCGTCTTACCCCGAGATAGGTTTTCAGACAAATTTCTTGCAAAAAATTGGGGTGCGCAGCTTACTCAGGAGCGGGTGGTACTCAAGTAAATATGGTAGCAGGGGTGTCTGTTAACACAGACCCTTCTCATACATAACAAAAGTCAGTGAATGGCTCACAAGGTGAAGGAGATGTGCGGCTTGAGGACTTTGAAAGTCTCCTTTCCTGGCTATCAGTAGAAATATTAAGTTCACTGTCATCATCTTTGCTGCTCCTTCTGGTGGAAATGTGGTTGGTTCTGAAAGATTGATGGTCCTCGGCACTCTGGAGGATGTTGTGGATTTCCTCAGTGGTGCCATCAGACATGGAGTCTATGTGGGCAATGTCCGTCAGCTTCTGCTCTGTCCATCTGGCTGCACTGAGTTCGTCTGACTGCTTTCGACCCCTTGATAGGTGGGTGAGGTCATCTGCATCAACTGTTTAAAAAATAGTTTTCAAGAAATAAGTTACAGTAATAGAATAAATAAATAAAGACTTGGGTAGCAGCTATCACTTCCCAAAATGCTGAATGAATTAAAAGTCAGGTGCGCAGTACAGAGAAAATTTTCACTTTTGAAAGCAAAACTTGGGCCAAAAATCCAGGAACTGTAAATTCCACACATGAATAACAAGTGATTTAAAAAAACTGCAGAATAAAAAGGCTCTCAATGTCGAGAGAGCGAAAATCGGCATCAAATGACAATACATTTAGTCTGATTACAAATGGCACTTGCATAGCCTATAAAAGCTGAAAAGCAACTTTGGGTATTTGACAAGTTTCAAAAGTGAAAAGGTGGGGGGATACAAGGGGATTTATGTATATATTGTATGCATATGAAGTCAGATGCCGCTGAACTGCCCCCTGATTAACTGCCACCTGGAGGAACCACCAACATTTTTCAGAAAAAAAATCTGAGCATTGGGCTGCCACAGAAAACCTTGCTACATGTGCAAAAATTCTCTACTTGCCATTTGTTTCATTCCTGATGAACTGCTGACTTTTTTTTCTGCCCAAACATGTATTTCCATACATATTGGAAAAATGTCATTATGAAAAATTTAAGCTCAACACTCAAACAAAAGTTTGGCAACAACTACAGACTGAGAAAACTCAAAGAAGAATCTAAAAGTATGCATTAATTGTAATGAGATGGACTGTAAAAAACCTTATGGCAATGAGATTCATTGTAACAGATTTTGCGCTAGGAGGCATGTAAATTTTATACATTTGTTAGAACAAAACCTGTTGCGACTGGATTTGTTGCAAAAATAAAAATTTGTTCAAAAAAATTGTTCCCGCAGAAAGATTTGTTCTGACAAAAAAAATGTTTCGAACATCAAGATTTGTTCTAATGATACAATATGGTTCGTTGTTAACAATATAATCTTGTTCTAACAATAAAATCTTGTAACAATAAAATCTTGTTGTAACAATAAATTCTTGTTGTAACAATAAATTCTTGTTGTAACAATAAATTCTTGTTGTAACAATAAATTCTTGTTGTAACAATAAATTCTTGTTGTAACAATACTATCTTGTTGCTACAATAAAATCTTGTTGCAACAATAAAATCTTGTTGCTACAATAAAATCTTGTTGCTACAATAAAATCTTGTTGCAACATTAAAATCTTGTAAGAATAAAATCTTGTTGTAAAAATAAAATCTTGCTGTAAAAATATAATCTTGGTGTAAAAATAAAATCTTGTTGTAAAAATAAAATCTTGTTGTAACAATACAATCTTGCTGTAACAATACAATCTTGTTGTAACAATAAAATCTTGTTGTAACAATAAAATCTTGTAAGAATAAAATCTTGTTGCAACATTAAAATCTTGTAAGAATAAAATCTTGTTGTAAAAATAAAATCTTGTTGTAAAAATAAAATCTTGCTGTAAAAATAAAATCTTGCTGTAACAATACAATCTTGCTGTAACAATACAATCTTGCTGTAACAATACAATCTTGCTGTAACAATACAATCTTGTTGTAACAATACAATCTTGTAGTAACAATACAATCTTGTTGTAACAATACAATCTTGTTGTAACAATACAATCTTGTTCTAAAAATACTATCTTGTAACAATAAAATCTTGTTGTAACAATACAATCTTGTTGTAATAATGAAATTTCTTACAATAATAAAATTTCTTGTAATAAGATTTGTGGCCATGATAAGATTTGTTGCCACTATAAGATTTGTTATTGTAACAATACAATCTTGTTGTAATAATGAAATTTCTTACAATAATAAAATTTCTTGTAATAAGATTTGTGGCCATGATAAGATTTGTTGCCACTATAAGATTTGT
Source organism: Notodromas monacha (assembly GCA_905338405.1). Classification (NCBI taxonomy): domain Eukaryota; kingdom Metazoa; phylum Arthropoda; class Ostracoda; order Podocopida; family Cyprididae; genus Notodromas; species Notodromas monacha. The sequence continues at coordinate 41,816 of CAJPEX010000483.1, forward strand.
TGCCACAATAAGATTTGTTGCCACAGTAAGATTTGTTGCCACAGTAAGATTTGTTGCAAGAAAAATATGCTTTCCCACAAAAAAAGATTTGTTCAAGAGGAAAAAGATAAAATAAGAATAAGAGGAAGCTTACTTGAGTGGTGAGAAGACCTGCTGGACACTCGCATGCTTTCAGTGCGCCTGCTGCCCAAATCCCCGGATCTTCTGCGAATCTCCAGCAATTCAGACTCAGTGGAGGTGTTCCTCCTCCTGATGGAAGCCCGTCTCTCTTGGGCCTCCTCGGGGCTCTCATTGATCTTGTGCTCAAACATCTTGATCTTCTCGGAAGTGCCGCCGCTGATGGTGCGAATGTAGGGGACTCGGGTCTGGTTCGAGTCCTCGGGCACTTTGGGCAGTTTCGGGTCCTGACTCGTCTTGCGCTCCAGCTTGGGCTTCAACACGTCGTCACTCAGCTTCCGCTCCAACTTATTGGGCTTCACTTCCGAACTCAGGGTCCTCTCCACCCTTGGTTTCACCGCTTCCTCGGCATGATGGGTCTTGGGATGGTCCACCATCACGGAGGACTTGTTATTATTGTCCTCACTGACTTTCCGCTCTGCTCTCGCGCGGCCGAGACTCGACTTCCGCTCCGACTTGGGCTTCACTTCCTGGCTCAGTTTCCGGTCGACGGGCTTGGCCTCTCGACTCAACTTCCGTTTGGCCGAGGGTCGCTCCTCAACGGGCTTCACTTCCGGCGACGGAGGAACTGCAGGCTCCTCGGCCTTTTTCACGGACACTTGGCGAACGACCTGAGAGGGTTCTGCTTTCTCGAAGTTCTGCGCAATCGTGGTGGACTTGATGGCGAAGTTCAGCTGAGGCTTGGAGACCTTTGGCGCAGCTGAGGTGATTTCACCACCTGCAAATCCGCACAAGATGTTGGAAATTAAGAATTGGGGGCAGTGGAATTCCAGACAGATTAGTACTACGCACTAAAAGGCGTTAATACCCAAAAGAGTCTGAAATCTCATGAGACCAAGTTTGACCTTGAGTTTCCACAAGATCTGGAGTTTTTGGGGAAATCCTGCAATAATTGATAAATCTGTTCAGGGACAAATTTTTGCAAAATGAAAGAGTTTAGATACTAAATTGAACGTATGTTCCATCATCAGTTGTTCCTGGATTGTCTCATGCAAAAGACTGCTACTTGTCAATCTGCTGTTTGTCAAAACCTCAAGTTCCATCCTAAATATACCAACCTTACACTAGGGTGTAAAGCACCCCGGCCACAGCCCAGCTGATTGTTTAAATTCATTTAAAAAAGAATCTCAAATTCATAGATTTCAATATATTTCCAATCTGTTCCTAACACAAGAAAGAGAATCAACAATTTCAAACTCATCAATAGAAAATTTGGAATGACTCATAATATTTTTAAAACAAAGTCTGATTTCAATAAAAATGTTGTTAAATTCTCAAGATTGTCCAAGTATTGTAATCACTGCAGTGTACATAACGACTGGTTAATGCATCACCAGAACACCTTCTTTCATAAGCTCAGCATTCCACACCAGAAAAGTGAATTTTCAGAAGACTTGGGGTTGACTTGATAAAGAGGTATTTTCCTGTTATCTCAGTACCTACTTTCCTGTTATCTCTGTACCTTCCCTCTGACCAATTTAGCCTGGCCTAACCTAACTTCACCTAACCGCCTCCCAAAATCAGTCTCTGCTTTCTTTGGGTTTCTGCTGAAACTGATTTTGGGAGGCAGTTAGGTAGTTAGGTTAGGTTAGGTCAGGTTATGTAAATTAAAAGATGTATGTAACTAACATAACCTGACCTAACCTAACTTCACCTAACTGCATCAAAAAATCAGTTTCATCAGAATGCGGAAAAATAAAATTCACAGTTTCTGGTAGGTTGCTGTGATTATGAACTCATCCTAAAGATTTGTCTGGATGGTAGTGCAGTCTAGGAATGAGGTACTGTACTGAGATAACAGGAAAGTACCAATAAAGACATACTCTTGCTAGCTTTATATGAATTCTCCTCAAAGATTATTTCTGAATTACTTAATCAATTTTCAATCAATTGGCAAGAAGCATCCACCCATAACACAGGGTGCTAAAAATTGCCAAGTCAGCTAAAAATTTACAGTATTTTGTTGCTTCAACCATCATCTTCTCCACGTTTTAGATAATGGTCAAAACAACAAAAACACACCCACAACTACACTAGAACTAACCAAGGTCGCGCCCAAGTGGGACAACCCTCGTCTTGTGAAAACTCTACTAGGCCTTTGATGACTCACTTTCAAAACGTCTGGTGAGCATGAGGACTTTGCTGCCAGATGGCACGTCATCATAGCGCCGGATGTGCGCAGAATCCCTGCCATCAGCTGTCCGGAAGCTGCTGGACCTGTTGGCCTGCTGGGCCTCCATCACCCTCAAGTGCACCTTGTTCAGGTTCTCATTGCTCCTCGGCCTGGTCAGCCTGTTCTCACCGAGTTTCCTGATGATTAATAATAAAAAAAGAAAAACCATCAGGATTCAAAATGCTAGCAGCAATTATATCAATCCCTTGATTAAAGACATTTTTAAAGTGCTTCGTGGGTGCTGACCGCAAACATTTTGTCAGGCTCGAGTTACAAGAAAGTTTTGAACATGCTTCAGCAGCTAAACCAAGCTCTTGGTTTCATTTACGCGGTGACACGAGCGACATCTACTTCCAGTGGAAGAAATAACATCACATGGGTCGCCTGCGTATCCCTGCACATCCCCACGGAGCTCGGAACGTTTCAACGTTAAAAAAAAATGAAGCATCAGATAAAATGCACGAACGGATCACATCGGGGATTTCTTGATTTAAAAAAATTAATGATCAATAGAAATCGAAAGTATAAACTGCAACACCTTATTTAATCAAATACGAAGGGTTTTCTCAAAATTAAAAACAAAAAAGTCGAGCTGTGCGCGTGACAGACCAAACAAATTTCAATTTTTCGAGGAATGTACGTGTCAGTAACTTGGGGGAAATTTTGAATCGTCATCAACTTTTTCAGGGATGAACTCATATCAAAAAAATTGAAGCAGCTGGAATCCGGCAACTGATAATATAAAAGTAGAATTAAAGAGCAATTTAATTCAGGTTTAGTATCGGCCTATAATCCATTTTCTCTGTAGTTTATTCTGGAAGTGGGGTGTCCCTATATTATTCAGGGATACATTTTTCTTCAAATTGTACCTTTAAAAATTGTGGGGCATGTATCTGATTCAAAGGTGCATGGTACTCGATAAAATATGGTACAAGTAAAGTACAATAATCCCATAAACTCACCCAACAGACTCCTTCCGCTTTTCTGCCTGCGTCGAAACACTGCTGATAGCAACGGCCTCAATGTGTCGAGGTTCAACTAAATGAGAAAGGTGGAAATAAATTTAGAATTTGCAACATCACTACATTTCCCAGGGTACATAAGAGTTAGGCGAAGGAAAAAAATAAATAAAATACTTCATACTCACCAGGTTTCTCTCGCGTTTCCTGCTTCCTCTGAAGCTCTCTGATCAAAGAGCGGATCTCCAATCTCAACTCAGATTCCTCAATTGGCAATCCCTGAAACCCGCAAAAAAAGAGAGGAGGACATCATTAAAAACAAATCTCGTCGTTGTAAATAATTATTGGTCAGTAGCATTTTTTTCCGAGGTCTCTTAGCAATAGCTACAGTGCTATCTGAATTGTCTTCATGACCAATTTTTGGTATGACAAAGTTTTCTTCTGATACCAATAGCTTTTTTTTTTACAAGATTCTGCAGCATTCCACCAAATGAGAAATAATTGGTTGCAAATTCCCATTTGCTTGATGGAAACTCAAGAATGACACAATATGCTGTAGTTAATTTCAAGCTTATTTTTAAAAATGCTCAAACTTACAGATTGGAATTGCTCTGGGAGAAGAACACGTTCTTTAGCTAGGAAAAAGTTTTTCTGATCCCCAAAATCTTTTTTGTCACAATATTTTACTGTATTCTACCAAACCAGAAACAGTAGTGAAAATTTAAACATACAGTACTTGAAAAAAAAATCAGCAGAAGTATGCTTTAGGCATGAAATGCTGTGGCTCATTTGAATTTACAGATTTTCAAAATGCCCAAACCTAAAATTTGAATTCCTCCAGAAAAGACAAACATTTTCTTTATAGCAACTTTCTTTCCAAAATTTTTGAGAGAATGGCATTTGAAATTATCTGATAAAAATTGAATTGTTGGTTTTTCTCCTAATACAGTAGCAATTCAGAGATATTTTCGACTGCTAAAATATGTTACTTCAAGTTTTCAACCTTAGGAACCTTTCTTCAACTCCAGCATCCTATTAAAAAAAAAGACATCTTCACTTTAAATTTGCTTCACAGGTTCTCAACTTTACTTTTGCAATACAAGTTTATTGTTCTGAAAACTGTATGGCAGGTATTTTAAAATTTTCTGCTGGTCATCAAAAATTGTACAGAACTTTACCGGTCTGCGGTAAATTTTATGAAAATATGCCGGTCCGCAAAGGATTTTAATGAAATTTTCCAGTCCACAAGCCCAAAAAAATTGGGAGTCACTAATGAAGTCAATTTGAATTTATAGCTTGGCAAAAAACAAAAATGATCGGCTAAACTTACAGATTTGAGTTCCTCCAAGAGAGAGACGTTCCTGAGCTCTGTGACAGTCACAGAGCCAGTCAGCAACAATTCTACAACTGCCTGGACATTCAGTTTTCCTAGAGTCCATTCAGTCACTACTGAAGTCCCTGTAACCACTGAAGGACCAGCAGGCACCACAGCAACCATTTCCATCTCAGTCTCCTGCAAAAAGGCAAAATGTTATTCATTGCCCAAAAAAAAAAAAAGAAGTCTGAAACAAGGAAACGTCCTGTGCATACTTGTTTCTCAGGGGTTGCCAACTGCCTAGACCCTCTCCTGCCCGGCAAAACAATCTCGTCCTTCACAACACTTCCTCTCTTCTTGGGTGGCCAAATATCCTCCGGAAGTCGTTTACTGTTCCGCCTCTCCAAAGATGGCTGTTCTGCATCGTCCACTAAAAAAAAACCGCGAATTCCAACAAAGTCATTAAATTAAATCCACGAAAACTGAAATCGATTTCCGATTAGAGTCGAATGTCACCAGCAGAGGAGTATAAAAACTTATACACAAGTAAGTCTCGCGGTAAAATCATATAATTCCCACAGTTCTTCCCCAAAACAATAAAATGAGTGGGTGGGAAAAAGCCTACAGCGGGAAATAAGGTCAAGGGTGCTGCAGAAGGGTTCAAGTTCACTGGATCGTGAACTTTCCTGGGCAGGATTCCGGAAATGGACCTATTTTGAAGCTTCAGGTCCATATAATTAAATCTCAAGTAAATCAAAGAGCGCTGAAAAAAATTAGAAAACTGGTTACAGTTTCCAGAACAAGAACAGCTCTTCTTTGAATTATTGTTCCCTTCAAAATAAGCCGGTGCTTAAGATAAAGATGTACAGTATCTTGGAAGATAAATTCGACAATTAGAATGTTTTGGAGTAATGAATTTTGGCGGAAAAGCGATGGCGAAGTAAAAGTAAATCTTATAGAAGTAATAAAAAATAGGAATTTCACGTGACGGCTATAATTTTTTTTTTTCATCAGTGGAAAGGCCTAAGTTTCAGATCAAATTTCAGGAAAACGATCAGAAAAGTGGTCAATGACAATTGTTCATGATGTACTGTAGTAATAATTTGTGTTACTGTGATTTTGTCAGTGACTCTGTCCCATTTTCTGGGAAAAAATGCAATCGTTGCATTTCTTTACACTCTTTAAAATCATAAGAAATTTGAGTCAAACCTTAATTTAATGTCATCATGTGTCATGGCACTAAGCACTAAACCAAGGGTATTTTAGGAGATGGAGGTTCACTTAAGGGTTGATACAGTGGGTAAAATAATTTTTTTTAAAGAATGGTCAAGTCACTGTGTCTGCTTTGTAAGAGAGAAAGCCACATGAAAGAATACATTAAAATGTAATGTTTTTGAACTGCATTTCATAATATTCAATAAGACAGAATACATTCAATTTTTACACTTGGCATCAATTAAAAGAGCAAAGCTATTTCTAAAAGCTTCTTTCAATATTTTCAGTTTGAGCTTTATATAAAGTGCCTCCATGCGGGAATCATTACTGTTTTCAAGAGAGCTTATTACTTCATATATGTATACGATTTTCAATCAAGGAAGGCGTCATGCAAAAGCAACAATATTTTCAACAATGTAAATTCAGAAATAAAAATTTTGAAACTATTCTGTGTTTTATGTGAGCATGGGCATGCTATCATGAGTATTCACCCAATCATACCCTAGAAGAAGACTATAATTTCTTAGGTTTTTCATCCAGAACAAGGAATTTTTGCGGAACAAAATGACTCGGCAATAAATTGGCTTTCCCTTTAAAAATATAATGGAAGGATATTTGTTCTGGGTAAATCTGTGGCACTTTGACAGAGTGACAAAAATTGAAGGTTGACAACATTTCTTTGAACTACAGCCCGAACAACGAAAAAAAGAGATAAATTTCTTCAATTTCAGGAGCACCTTTGACAGGCAGAAAATGTCTCAATCCGACATTTGCATGGTACAGCACCTGTAACACATTCTGTGACACCACTGGGACACTTCTGCATACATTGAACCAACATTTTCAGATAATTTTAAGTTATATTCTACGAAAAATTTGCATACACAGTACACTAAATTCCTTGTTCTTCCCAAAGCAGTCATTCACGCATGTCTCTCGACAATTTAAACTGACGATGCGTGAAATAAATTCTCAAACTTCGGCTTCATGCAAAGGTATTTAAGACATTCACTTTTTGAACCCCTGTAGTACTCTTTGTTCGAATGCTCAATCCAAGTTTTTTTTCCTGATCACGGGTACAGTACTTCTGCAGTACTTCTCAGAGAAGTTCTGCATTCGACGGAACAGGAGGAACCGAGTGTTGAGCATGTTCCACTCTGGGTGTCGACAGTCGACGCTGTCAACACCAGAAAAAAAAGGAATTCGCAGCGTCGGGAACCGGGTTAAAAACAGAAGCAAAATCCCGGTGTTTTTTTTTTTCAGGCACGTGTGAACCGCTTCTTTTTCCATTTTTTTCAACTTTTCGCCTCGCAAAACATTCGCCAAAAGCGAACCCAAATAATATTGACTGACTGTAGACGAAGTCCATTGGAAACGAGGACAGCGCCAACTCGTTCCTCGGAATCTGGAAAAAGTCGCGGGATATTTCTGCAAATAACCGATGTTCGGCCTCATTTCTCCACATTTTTAAAACCGAGATTTTTTCGATTTCTAGGAAAAAGGAAACCTTCGAAACACCATTACCCGAAAAAGGGACGACATCAAAAGATCTCACACACAGAAAAAAGAAGCGATTACTCACGAAAAAATTTAGGGGAAGAAAAATTCAGATTCTTCCGAGAAACGAACGATTCCTACCGAAGAAATATACTCGAAGCGATGTGTAATAGACAAAAGAAGGTAAAACAAAATCACATGGAGTAGATATTTTTAAAGACACCTTCTAAACACAGCTGAAGAATTTTTCGATTATTTTTTCTGCTTCTAATCTGAAACAAATTTGTCTGCCTGAACGTGTGAACAAGTCCGGACAAATATTGTCATGGGCTGACAAGCCTGTAAATGCTGGCTCGAATGATGGAAAACAAGGCTGTGAAAAAGTCACACAACCTTTTCATAGCTAGCTGCAAATACTATTCAGCGAATAGAACACTACTAAAAATCATTTTCGAATTACTAGTTGAAAAAAATTGAGCAAGGTAATCAATGTAGACGAATTCAATCCGTACGAAAATTAAGGGCTCATAATTAAAAAAATACACGAAAAAAGCACGTTTCTCCAAATTTACGCTACTGAAAACAAATTAGTGCAGATTTCTTTGCACACATTCTGACATAAATGCGCCATTCTTCCTTTTCACGAATCTGCCAATTTCGCTGGCATCTCATAAAAATTAAAATACTTAACCTACCACCAAAATCAGAATCCTGTGCTGGAAATAATGATAATAATAATAATAATAATAATGATAATAATAATTTTCTCTGGAAATAATGAACACTTCAAACCGATTTTTGGAAAATTTGAAAAGCTTTCCAAACACAAAACAGTAATGCAGCTGTGATTTCGCTGTGTACATACCAAGTGAAATTGAGGTTCTGTTGGACCTAATTTACAACAAAAAGTATAATTTCCAATTTTTCTATAAATGCTGGAAAACTGTCCATATCTTGAGACATTGACAGGATATGGAGGCTTTTTTTATAGTTTCAAGTGTCCCTACATTGAATTGTTGGCATGTCGGGGCCCATATCTCCATGAAAAGTTGCACACATAAAAAAATAAAACCAAGGAAAACCGCTTATTGATTTGTGCAAGTTCAAGAATTATTCATTTTTTGACTGCTTTTTGTCATGATAATTGTGATGTGGTAGACTCAAGTAAATTACTAGCTGATCTTGCTTGTGGCAATACTAAACCATTAATATTTGCGTCATCTAACATCCCCTTAATATATGATACTGTAGCTATTTTGAAAAATTCATGGCACTTTAGTAAAAAATTCATCCCATTTTCAAAAGTGTCTAAGATACTCTAAGTGGTGTAACTCCTGCAGCATAAATACATCAGTTTGTGCATCACCAGAGCACCTTCTCTTCTTATGTCCAGCATTTCATACTGATAGAAACAAGCTTAAGAAAGATTTACAAGTATTAACCATCTGCCTCTTATCTTCAACATTGTTCAAGTAGGGAAGAACTCAGGATTGTGAGTGTAACATAATATAATGTAGTCAATTGCAATAATACAAATGAAATTAATATTTCAGCCGCTTAACAAACTCCCGGGTTGGACCGGGGTTTGGTTTTGGAAATCTTGATTGAACCTTGTGAATGCTGAAAAGCTGCAAATAAAGTGTTCTGTTCATTCATTTATTCATAGAAGGCAAAATTGTCCTTGTGATGATCCAATATCTTTCCCCCTTTTTCTTATTTGTACAAGTTCATAAAAATTACTCACTTGTGATGACAGTATAAAATAAAACCAGCAAAATTTTAAATTATTTTCTAGGGGTTGCAAAATGAAAGGTTTCCAGGCGAGATCGTCATCGTTATTTTCCGATCCCCCCGCGTTTCTATATCCCTCTCCTCTCCATCATCATCATCATCATGGATGAGCATCAGCAGCGATTGTGCCCGACTCGAAGAAGGAATACAAGTACACGGTAAAAGACGGAGATGCAGAGGAGAAATCGAGGACATGCAAAAGAATAAAATAAAAAATAAAAAGAAGTACTCACGGATGACCTCGGGAACTGTTTCAGGCACCACAGCCTCAATAACCTGCTCAATAACTGGCTCAATAACCGGCTTCGCGGCTTCGACAACAACAACAAGGGCAGGCTGCTGCTGTTGCTGCTGCTGCTGAGGCTGCTCCACTTCCGGCAAGTGGGCGTTTGCAGGTGCCTTCGAGTCCAGGGGCTCGTTGATGAGCTTCTGGAACAAACTCGCCTTTTGAGACACGGGCTTCCTGGCAGAAGTTTGCACGGGCCCGTGCTTCTCCACCGACGTCACAGTCCTCTGGGATTCCTCGGCGGTTTTCTCGAAAAACGTCTTCGCCGATCTCACGGCAATTGGCACGCTCACGTCCATTTCCGGCTTCGACGATGGCTTCTCGCTATACGAAAGTGTTCGCGGATTGAGTCGGAATGCGAGCAACAAAAAACAAAAAAAAATAAAAACGAGGAATTCCGCGAGGGGGGAAAAGGAATTTTGTTTTTGTTTATACTCACGCTTCCGGTTCGGGTTTGATTTCTTCTTCCTCGGGAACTTCTTTCAAAGGAGTCTGATTCTTCACGAAGTCTGCTTGGGACACAATGGACTTCCTGATGTCGGCTTCCCAATCGAACTTGAGCTAGTAAAAATATAATAATTGGGAATGCAGTAATTGTTCAAAGCCTCCGACCTGTTCACAAAAAGAAACTTTGACCCAGAACTGTTGGAAACAAAGGCCCCGGACATTGGCAAACATTTTTATGCGCCTCCATCAGATTAATAAAATAGAATGATACACCAGGAGTAAAATTCAGTAAAAGGAGTTTAGTTTACTTTTGTACAGAATGCATACATCGATTTGTGAACCAGTAGAGCATCTCCTGAAAATTTGAACCAATACAGTATATTGTACTTGCATTTGAAACGTCAAATTAAAGCTTATTCCACTTCATTTAAATTTTGTTGTCAAATGATCATCATGTTCATTAATAATTCCAAAGATCATTTGAGTTGGAAAGATGCCAAAATGTGCAGAAGCTTAATTTTCTAAGGTGTTATCTCAAACAAACGTGAAAATAAGCCAAATTGACTGTCTCCTAATTTTTGACATTGTACACTAGAATTCCCATGCTTAACAGCATTTGATGAATGGAATATGGACTCATTTGTGATACAATCTTATACATTGAAGGGTTAATTCTTGAGAGGTTCGGTGGTAACCAAATGGAAGAAAGTGAAATCGCTGCATTTGAGCAATAATGTTGCAAAAGTAAATCAAAGAAAACATATTTCAAGTTTCATTCTGCAGTTAGTGTTGTCCTACCTTTTGCATTAGCGAGATAAAATCTTGTGACGTGAGTTTCTTCGCAAGTCTAATCACAGAATAAAAATTTACTTCCCTGAAAACCTGAAGCTGCATCAATCTTTATGCCAAACTTTACATGAAATATCGTGAAGATTGTATAATTTAACTTTGGGAATATCTGCAACGTTTTACTTCCGTTCTCGACGGATTCACTTGTTTTGGTGCCAATTGGATGAATAGTGAACACATCACTTTGTTTTTGTGTTGCAAAACTTGTATGGCTGACTTGTGCAATTTTTCTTTGCTGTTCTATATCGCAAGTTTTTTTTTTTTACTCGTTGCCCTTTCATCCGTGAAAGAGCTAAATGTCTGAAATGAAGAGTCATCCCCAATTCAACTATCATCAAGCAGATTGGAAACTTATGTTTTTCAAGTTCAAAGCTTCAATATATAGACTTCCAAAAATTTGCTCCTTTATTAATAACTCTGATAGGTTGGTTAATCGTCTGCATATCCTCACTAAGGTGTCGCTGAGCTCTGAGATTAATTTAATATAATCAGCTGCCGAGTAAACATTTATCTTCTCGAGGAAAATACGCTACAGCAGTTTGCACCTTTCCAAATTTCGTTGACACGTAAGCCTGACATTTTTCTCACCATTTCCTCGAGGATCACCAGGTCAAAGATCTCCTCAATGGCCACAATCCTGTACAAGACTAAGGTGATGATCTCTTCAATAGTTATCTGCTTCATGGAAAACAAGACAACGATGTCATCAGCCGCGAATTCCCTCCTGACGAAGCTGGCTACAATGGGCGACTCCTCTGGGTCACCAGGAACTACGAAGGTCTTGAGCTTCGGAGCAGCAACCACAGGTGTCGTTTGCGTCGGGGAAGGAGTAGCCCGCTTTTTCTCGGGGCTAGCGGTTTTCTTCTTGGTCACCTTAACAACTGGTGTCTTTGCCACAGGGCTAGCTTTTGGTACCACGGGTTTCTTGACGACTGGTTTCGCCAACTTGGCCATGGGTGACACCGTCGACGGAGACGTGGGGGTAGTCGGTTTCGAGTCCCGCTTCTGGGGTTGCATGTATCTAGGAACGATTTCTTGCTTGACAGTGCTAATCCGCTCGGTTCTCCTGGAAACTCTCTCCTGAAACAAATACATTTTAAAAATTAGAAATTCCAAGAATTATTTCAGACGTGAAAGTGCCTCACCACTTTGGAGGAAGAGATTTCAGTCGCAGGCTCGATGTTCTCCACGTTTTCATTGGACTTTCCAGGAGATTTTTTGGCCTCTGAAAGTGCAGGATAGAAGAAAAATACATTATGACCAGTTTCTTCTCCATTTTGTCAACTTTGGGTTACCCAAGGTTCAGGAAAGAAAACCCGCTTGAGCGAAATTATATGAAAGTGGGTCCCTGCATAACAAAACTACAGTAATGCATTCCAGGATGCATTTTGTTGGGAGGATTTAAAAAAAATGAAACTTAAATTTCTCATCAGGTGCATAGAACAGAACATTATTGAATTTGTTCCGGACACCCACCATAACAGCATGATTATCCACTGAAAATGTTTCATATTTTTCATCCTAAAATTTCGATTTTTGAAAATTCGTTAGTATGAAAATGACATGATCCTGATTTTGTGCCGGAGCCTTTTGAATTTCACAAATTTTTACGACGAGGAAAGGAATTTTCTAATCTCACTTCCCTCAATGATTGGAAACATTACAGAGTTTTAGTTGGAAACTTGATAAATTTTAACCATTTTTGAGCCAAAAATTCCGTTTTGTGAATCATCTTCCTACCCTTCAAATTTTCGAAATGCTAAATGTTGATGGGCATTTTTTAAAGCATGGATCCAGTGTAAAAGTTATTTTCTTCCGAAATTCGGAAACTCTTTGGGCTGTCACCGTTGAAATGTATACATTCTTCCAATTATTGCTGGTTTCAAAAAAATTCTGTTCTGATGATGCAACCCTTGGTCAGCAGACCAGTGCCAGACAGCAGAACTTTTTCGCCGGTATGCAGGAAATTATTGTCAGCATGGTAAATTTATCAAAGGTAGTTATGAAGTCTGTTATCTTTATTTGAAATTTTGGAAAGCCAATGGCAGTAGTAATTATCCGTTGAAAAATAGAAGTGGGCTCTTTTATGATAACACGTACTTCAGACAAATTTTGGTACTTTCATGTTATCTCAGTACCTCATTCCTAGACTGCACTACCATCCAGACAAATCTTAAGGACAAGTTCATAATCACAATGACCTACCAGAAACTGTGAATTTTATTTTTCTGCATTCTGCTGAAACTGATTTTGGGAGGCGGTTAGGTAAAGTTAGGTTAGGTCAGGTTATGTTAGTTACAAATATCTTTTAATTAACATAACCTGACCAAACCTAACTTTACCTAACCGCTTCCCAAAATCAGTTGCAGCAGAAACCCAAAGAAAGCAGAAACTGATTTTGGGAGGCAGTTAGGTGAAGTTAGGTTAGGTCAGGTTAAATTGGTCAGAGGGAAGGTACAGAGATAACAGAAAAGGAGGTACTGAGATAACAGGAAAGTTTTCCCTGCTGTAATAAATTTCAAGTTTTCACTCTGAGAAACCTTGCTTGAGGCCCAGCTTGATAATTTATTGAGGACATTCCACTATAGCTACTTCACTTGTTCTTGCCTCAACTTTTGCAATAAAAGTCTTGTTTGGAGGACTTTATGACAGGTACTTAAAAAATTCCTGCTGGTCTGCAAGAATTTTTCTGAAGCTTTGTCACTCTGCAAAAAAAAAATAATGAAAATCTGCCTGTCTGCATAAATTACGGAAGAATGCCAGTCCCACGGCCCAAAAAGGTTGGGGAACACTGGTATAAAATACAGTACAGTAAAAACGTAGTACAGTATGCTGTACCACGTACTCTACTGGGAGAGGATGGGGTGCAAAACTGACCCTTACTGTTGGTGATGTGCGCGTGCGGGTGCCTCTCGCAGACGACCTTGCCCGCACTGTTCCTGCGGCCAGCAACTGAAGCGTCGGACCCGGACCCGTCGGCCTTGTCCACATCGTGGCCGCGACAGCTGCAGGGTCGCAGGGCTGCTCGCTCCTCCGTCCGGCTCGGACTGTACATGCGCCCCGAACAAGACACGGCCTTCTTGGCCGGTGTCTTGGGCTTAGTGGTGCCCAGGGACGAAGACTTGGACTTGCTCACCGGCTTCTTGTCCACCACCACCACCACCACGGGCTTGGAGGGAGACACAGTCGTGGCGGGTTTCCGGGTCTTGGCCTTGCTTTTGGCCTCGGGCTTGGGCTTGCTGACTTCGGCAGCTGGTGCTGGTGTTGGTGCTGGTGCTGGTGCTGGCACTGGTGCTGGCTCCTTCTCAATCGTGCTCAGGACTGAGGTCAGCGCCTCCAGTCCCGCGCTCTTCACAGTGTCCAAGTACCTGCAATTTCAAATGCCACACAGTACTGCATTTAACCCTTCTGTGGCAAAGTGTATGGGGATATTTTGGCAAAATGTTGCGCCCAAGAGCACTTGAAAAAACCTCAACTGAGAACCAAGGCCCAAGTTGAGAAAAAGGTTTTTTTTTTCCTCTGCAAGCAAAAAACTTTGGGTGAAAAAAATTCCTTACTGGGTGGCATTTTTTCTTGCCTTCCTAGAATAGAAGACAGCATTGAAGATTTCTGAAAACAAAAGGATTTACAGCTGCCAGATTTTCTTAGTTAGGCCTGCTCAACCCATGCACATTTTGGTGACCTTAGGTCAAACTGTGTGCAAAAAATCCTGACTTTGCTGTTGGTTGGAAAGGAGTCTGCTACTGTCTGAAGGTTGAACAGACACATTATTCAAGTGAATATGCACATACTGCTTTATATGAGGGCACATTGAAGTATATTAGACAATGGCACATGTTTCCCAAAAGATATACTGGGCATTTTTGTGGCACCGATAATGCTGCAACAGTCAAAACAAACCTGAGATGGCTCAAATCAGAATCAAGCTTAAATTTCGACCAACCTTATTGCTCAAAAAAAATTTATTCGAAACCAATAAACTTGAGCCAAATCTACCTTTAATAAATCAAAATAGTTTTACCTTAATTGTAAAATAGGCTAGCTGTAACAAACTTGATTTTTAACTAACCTGACCAAAATGAACCTCAAGCCAAGCTCACTCAAAATGACTAACTTCATTTTGAATTCAGCTAACTTAGACACAATTCTACCCAAATTGAATTTAGCTAAGGTGACCCCACAATGATAAAACGGATTAATTGAACATTGAACAGAGCATAGGGTCAGAGTGTTTTGCACATTGATATTTTTGCATGAAAATACTGCTTGCAGATGCTAACAACTCCTGTTTTTTAGTTGCTTGAATTGAATTGGAAATAATAAGTTAAGTTAACCGGCTAAGTTAGGAAGAATTTGAATCAAATGAAAAATAATTCGCATACTACTGTTTTAAAAATGAAAAAATTCCTATAATTTCTAGATTTCAGCGTGATTTTTCTACATGTGAAGACATACATTCCTTATAAGAAAAGAAAAAAGCTGCAAAATTACTAAACCTCAGAAAGCTGACCTTCAAATTGCCAGTGTTACTGTACTTCAGTTATTCGCTGAACTGCACTAAAATAACGAATTCATTCTGGAGTAGTCAAGTCTGCAATGAAATTTTTCAGCAATTATGACTGCTCGGGACAGATTACCGTGCATATTTTTTTTCATTAAAAATTGAGGAAAATTGCGTTTAGCATCAGAAAAATACAGCAAGACAACAACAAAAATAATTGGGGAACCGATCACTTTTGCTTTACGGGGACTTACTTTACAATGGTTGATTATGAACAGAGGTCACAAATATAATCACTGTTGGACTTCAGATATGAAGCTCAAAGGTTCTAGAACATCGCCAATTTGAACCACGACAAGGTTCAAAACCTATCTTGCTTAAGAAATGTCTCGGGGGTTTTTCCATTAGGTATAAAAGCAATTTTTTTTTCACAATATTTCACCTGCGTGGAAATTTAATCAACTACACAAAACACAAATGTACTGTGTATAGGAAAGTATGGTAAAGAGCTTCATAAAATTTAGAAATGGTTATTCTTTAAAAAAATTTGGATAACAAGAATAACCTCAATGAGACAGTTTACAACTACAGAACTGTACAGTATTCTGCACTCGCAACTTCTCATGAAACTTGAGATCATCCTAATCCGTGTCCAGGTAAACTTCGGATGTTTATCGCTCAGTCACGAAATCGAGTCGAAGTTTCACCACCAATTACCCATACAGTAAGTGATTAAAATAGACTGCAGTAATATGAATTACGCGAGGAAAATTATAGTTTCCTCACCAGTTTCAATATCAACAATTTGCCACACAATCACATCGATCACGGCTATGTACACACAATCACTACATAATTATCGTCGAAGAAGCTGAAGCACTGGCAAAAATTTTCCACCCAGTTATTCTCGGTATTGAAGCTCCGTAGTTCGTTTCGCAAATTTTCATGCAAACCGTGGATCGTAAAGATGAAATGGATACTACTGTATCACAATATCGAGTCGAACATTTTTTTGTTCTTTCACAATAAGCATGGTGTGATTCACGAAGCTTTTGTCTGAAGGCAGGTAACACAAAAGGAAAAAAAATAGTCTTTCAGCATCGGAGGCAGAAGAAGAACTGCTTCGTTCCAACTCCTTCTCAGAGTTTCCCGGAGATTTTTCACGCAAAAAATAAAATAAACGCGTTTATTTAGTTTTATTTTTTGCTCACTTGTCAATTTTCGAAGGCTCAGGCTTCGCAGGTTCAGGTTTTTCCGCAGGTTTTTCATTTTCCTCGGGAAGTTTCGCTTCTTCGGGTTTCGCCGCAGGTTTCGAAGCTTTAGGCTTCCTTTTGGTTTTCTTGTCCATTTCCGGTTTCGCTTCCGGTTTCTTTTTGCCCTTCTCGGTGCTCAAGTTCTTCTTGGTGTTCCTCACCTGCGATCGCAATCTGCTCCTCAAATCGTAGTTCTTCACCACTTCCAACTGGAAAATCGGGATTTATTTCGTTACGGATCCCGAAAATATATACACAAAAAAAAAATTGTTCTTTTGGGGGAAATGGCACGACAAATCTATTTTTCACGTGTGACTCAGATCCGAGTCACGGACTGACTGAGGAGGTGTCGACACCTTTTTCTTCCCCCTTCGACACCTAAAATGGGGCAAACCCCAGGTCCTAAATCTCTGCCCACGTGTCTTCTTGTCGTGTTGCACCATTTGGACTTTAAGATCCGCTTCCAATTAATTTTCGGTAATTCCGGAGAAATATCAGTGGGACATGGTGCCAAGCACTTCCGCAACCCGTCGGGTTTCAAGCCAAATAAGAAGCGTTGAAATCGTAATCGGGAAGTTTGAATTATGAGGTGTTTTTGAACGCTTCCGGGATGAGGAAATTAAATTTTGAAAGTAAGTCCCATTTTTTTCGAAAGCAGACCCGACCCAATTTGATTCGGATCTGATCCTGGGATTTCATCTTTTACCAGGGCCTTTTCAGCTGCAACAGTTTTAAGAAAGCTACAAGAAAAGGACGAGGGGTTTGTATTCCTCCACAAAAACAGTGAAACCTCGATTATCCGGAATAATTACGAGATGCCTTCTTCAGGATTATAAAAATGTTATTTTAACACAGCATGAAAAGTTATACACAGTAATATACAGTACGTCGCAACCTTCCATTCAACCTCGACAAGAATACGTTTTCCACCGCCCACAGCTTTCAATGAAAATTTAAAAAATTAAAAACAGTTACTGTTTTAAAAAATAAAATACTGTACAACATACTGCACTTGATTGGACCAGCTGATGAGTCCAGTGACTCAAACCGTTGGATCGGAAATTCGGGGCATTGATAATCTGGACATGAATAATTTGTTAATTCTGAAAAATTTCTTAATTTTTCAGAATTAAGGTACTCTATGATGATACATTTGGTACTTGAGTACTGTACAAACGGTATTGTAATCAGAGGGAATCGATAAAAAGGTACACTACTGAATTTGAAGCCAGTTGAATGCATTCAGGAGCTGTTCTGGTGTGAATTGAATTTTGAATTCAATTGACACTAAAACGGAATGCAGAAGACCCCGAAAAACGGATAATACCGCATTTACTTGAATACCACATGCCTTTGAGTAAGGCACGCTCAGCGGTTTTTCAGTTGGAAATTTGGCTAAAATTGTATACCCAAGTAAGACACGCAACCCAATTTTTAGTGAATCTAAAACCACAAAATTTTGAAAATAAATTCAAAAAATTTGACTTCAGACATGGATTGAAAAAAAAATTGGATAAATTTTCAACTTTTTCAGCACAAAAAAGTTTTCTTGTTACATTTGTTTGAAATTTCTCCATTATAATCAAGTATAATGCACACATAACTTCCTAAAACTTCTTGAAAAATTTGTACCCTCTTATGACGTGCACCCCTTTTTTCTTCTGAAATTTGAGAAAAAAGGTGCGCGTGGTACTCAAGTAAATATGGTATCTTGAAATACGGACACTTTTCCAAACTTTCAAGAAAAAATGAATAATTCTTTTTTAAATAAATTTTGAAATCTCTTGAACAATTTGGGCTATTTAGATTCACAAAAGTTTAAAAGAAATTGCATTACACCTTTTCTCATATTTATAATCAAAACAGGTTAATTTTGCGCTTCTTCTTTCAAGAATATAGTAATGTCAATCGCAAAAGAGTCACTGGCCACTTGGTCAGTGTAGACGGAAAAGGTGTTTTTGAAAAAGCTGAAAAAAATATACAGTACTGGAATATTTGGCTGCTACTATATAGAGCAGGTGACTCACCAGTTCCTCCAGGAGTGAAATATCGGTGATTTCATCAATCCTGATCAATTTGTGCACAACCAGGACCAGGACTTCTTGAATCCCAATCTGCCTGGATGCCCAGAACGACAGCAAGTCGACAGCAGTGAAATTCTGCGACAGCCATTCACTGACAACCTCTTCTTCTTCCTGTTCGGAGAGTTTAATGTCTGAGCAGGTCACCTTGACTTCCTGCTTCATTTCCAGCAACTGCTCGTCAGGCTTGACGACTTGCAAACTTTCCAGCCGATTTTTCACTAGACGTTGCAGATCAGTGTCTTCGATCACTTCCAACTGAAAAAAAAAATCCGAGAAACCCAGATGTCTGAGAACCAGATTATAACCCACGTTCCCGCCGACATATTGCGCAGCAATCTCGGAATCCCAGTAAATTCCGAGCATTCCTCAAGCAGCATAACATTTTCCAGAGACTCAAAAAATGCTTGTTTTCAATTTTCTAGGCCAAGTGGTCGCGTTACGCGGAAAAAAATGTGCTAAAAATCCTGGCGTCATCTAATTTTGAAATTCGCGTGATTTTAAAAGGCCCAAAATGTTTTACGAACCATTTTTTCGAGGATGACAGCGTCGGAAATCTCTGTGACGCAAATCTTCTTCTTGATGATCAACGTGACCACTTCTTCGAGGGACACTTCATTGTAGACCCACATGGTGACAATGTCTGAAGCAGTGACTTCGTACATGTCCCAGAAAGTGATTATGTCTGTGTTCTCAGGGCGTTCTATTGGCAGGTTCTCTTCAGCTTCCGGAAGGATTGGAGTTTCTGTCCTCTCCAATTCGATTTGAATGCTCTGGAACAAAAGAGAGAAAATTGGCCAAGATGTTTATGAAGTTATTGAAAGTGAAAAACACACGCAAAACCATCCGTTTACTTAATTATAGTTATTTAAACTCTTGATGGAAATATTCCTTTATTTTGGATTTTCAGATTTATGTCGAAACTGAATTGAAAAATAATAAGAAATTAATGAGCTGCAAAAATGGAGATTTAAATATTGGGAAAAGCTTCAGCAATAGTCCATCTGACACAACATGCAAGACTTTTGCAGAATCACAAAAAGACTCTCAAATTGCATCAGGACAGTTGAGAATGAAAATTTGACCCAGTACTGTAAGCCTTGAGAACAGGATAACCTTTGCAAGTTTTTCAACCCACACCAGGATGCTTAAATTTCTTTAATTTATATTTCCCCCACCAGTCACAGGAAGCAGAAGTTGCATCATTCATTTGGTCAGATCTGGCAACTAAACTGTGTAGCAGAGAATAATAAATGCATAAAAACCTGCTTAATTAATGCTGTATCAGGAGAACTCCTAGAAATTGTGTACAAGACTCAGATCAGTATTCATTTTCCTTTCACTTACATTTCAATTGACTGCCATTGGATATGCGTTCATTCCATGTATGATTCTACTTTGAATTGTATTTAATTGTGATTCAAATATATTTAACCCTTCTGCAGCAGGGCTAGGGTATATTCGCAGGATTTTGTGCCAAGAAGCAGAAAAATAAAATAAAAACCTTGCCTGATCTGCTGAGGCAAAGTTCAGAAAAATGCAAAATTTCTGCAAAAGAATTTTCCTGAAAACAAAATCATTAATTGCTGGGTGGCATTTTTTTTAGACATTCCTGCCATAGCATTAGTATTGAGGGATTCAGAAAACAATAGCTTTTCCTATCCAGGATTTTTTCTGACAAACAACTCAGCCAAGGCTGCATTTTGGTGACCTTCATTCCAAGAATTGTGCCTGCATGCAAAAGTATGCGAGCACCACAGTGGGATGGGAATCCACCTGCCACAATCATCCAGGAGTTGATAAATCATTTGAAAAAAACTAGGAACATCTATTTCTATAGTATTGCCTTGAATAATTGATCTTGGTCTCAAACCAGGTGATTGGCCTCCTGCAATTTGCCTGCCTTGTAATTTGATGGTCAAATTTGCTGGGAGATTGACTTGCAATTCAACCTACTGCCCTGAAATTTGACCTGCTTCAGCCACTTTTCTAGTGTTTTTGTGCTGCTCTTACTTGATTTTACAGTGTCTTGCAATTTGACTCTATTCCAGCAACATATTAAGTTTGAATACTTAAATAAACTTGAAATAAACTTTTACTGCTGCTTTGTCTTCAATATTGGGGGATGGGTGGGTGTATGCATACGTGTCGGATGTACAGTTTTATTTTGTGGAGTGTGTTCTCTTTTGTTTTTGTCATTGGTTTGTGCTTTGTTTCATGCTTTGAAGTGATTGAATGTCTTTGGGGGGAGTTGGGTTGGGTGGGGAGGAAGGAGTTCTCCTGATACAGCATTAATTAAGCAGGTTTTTATGCATTTATTATTCTCTGCTACACAGTTTAGTTGCCAGATCTGACCAAATGAATGATGCAACTTCTGCTTCCTGTGACTGGTGGGGGTTTGGATGCGGGAGTCTTGGTTGTGCCTTGTGAACACTGAAAAGCCGCAAATAAAGTGTTCTGTTCATTCAATTCATTCATTGAATACCTGAATGGGTGGGTACCATGTGGCATCTATGTACTTTGCTGTGAAAATCTTCTGCTTTTGCTTGGGATTTTGTGCCTAAAAAGAACATAGCTCACCTTTGAATGAGACGCAGAAGGTGGGGCCTCAAATCTGGAAATCAGTTTAGAAACAGACTGAACCACAGGTTCAGCATTTTCACCAGCAGCCAAGTCTTCCAGTAAAG
Organism: Notodromas monacha; assembly: GCA_905338405.1. Classification (NCBI taxonomy): domain Eukaryota; kingdom Metazoa; phylum Arthropoda; class Ostracoda; order Podocopida; family Cyprididae; genus Notodromas; species Notodromas monacha. Next base: position 63,047 of record CAJPEX010000483.1, read on the forward strand.
CTGGGGGTTCTGGAGCCTTTGGCCTCTCCATTTCCTCCAGATCCTCATCAGGAGACTCACACTCACTTCCAGTCTGTTGGAAGTCCTCTTCAGGGAGCTCCATCACCTCTTCAGGCTTCTGTTCAACCTTTACTTCTACAGCTTCTTCAAAGGCCTTCACAGACTTCACTTCAGCCTCCTCAGACTTCTGCAGGATCTGGATTTCTAGAACCTCTTCAGCCTCCTGCAAAGTCGTGGCCTCATCGATGTGTTCCACCTTCTCTTCTGCCTTCTTTTCCTCCAGCTTCTGCAAAGACTCTCTTTCCTGTTTTTCCAAGGCCTCTCTTTCTTGTTTTTGCAAGGCCTCTCTTTCCTTTTTCTGCGCATTGTCTCTTTCCAGATGTAACTTCTCTGGTTTCTTGGTAGGCTTAAATTCTACTTCCTCAGGTTTCTGCATGGGCTTCAACTTTTTCGGAGCTTCTTTAGTTTCTTTCTTGACCTGGCTCTGGGTCACATTGCCTGCCTCAAACCTGCTTCTGATGGCAGAAATCTTGGAGGTTTCTGCTTCCTCAGCAACCTTGGGTCGGACCTTGTCAAAGGCACTGGTGGGGCTTTGCTGGAACTTGTCTTCTTTCTTTTTCTCTTCGGGTTCTGCTCTGGTGCTGATCTTCCTGGCAGGTGTTGGGTGCAGATCCGTGATGAGGGTTTCTTCAACAACGGTCTTATTTTTCTTCTTGGTGGTGGTGGTCTCCTCTGATGTTTCTGCTTTGGCGCTGAATTTCCTGGTGGGACTGGGCTGCGGGTCCTGGGTTTCCTGGGTCGGTTTCGCTTTCTTATTGTCGGTCTCTTCTGTTTCTGCTTTCGTGCTGACCTTCCTGGTGAGTGTTGGGTGCAAGTCCGCAGTTTCTTCTGCTGCCTTCACCTCGGACTTTTCAGTCGCGAAGGCCACTGGTTCGGGTTCCTCGGGTGCTCGTTCTTTTGCCACGCAAGTCTTGGACTCCTGGAGATTGAATTTGAACCGAACATTAATGCACAGTGAGGCCTCGACATAAAGACACTCCAAAAAAATGCGGACGATTCGACTTGAGGGCAGTTGACAAAAAAAAAAAAAAACTACCCCGATATGCAGACGATGTCTCGAGTTACAGGTGAATTTTCAAAATTTTTAGGAGAATTTAAAAAATGTATACAACTGAATTTTTATATTTATTGAACGAATTCAACTATTTATGTTCGAAAAATTAAAGAACAAAATTTCTCTATAAATTGTCTTAATTTATAATGAAAAGACAGGCAATTTTTTTGCTTCTGTTTCAGAGCTTTTTCCATCATATTCACACATACTGTAAATCGAGTGGACTCTCTACAACAATCTTGTATACAACGATTTTTTCTATGTAACGAAGTTTTCGCCATGCTATAATGTTTCTCTTCCAAAAATTCTCTGTACAACGAAATTTTTCTGATCCCTCGAGTTTTGTTGTAGGAAGAGTCGACCTAGCTACACTTGTTTGTGTTCTTGGCTTCTTGAGTTCCTTCTGATGTCAAAAGATCAGGTTCGCTGTGTGATTTTCTTCTGCACAGTTATTTTCTGTATCCAGTATATTTGAGTTGCGAAACAATTTTTTATTCAACTTTATGGCGACTTTATTCCCAATTTTTGAAGAACAGAAGAGCCAAATCAGCAAGTTTCCATTGAAGACAATGGGAAAACTTCAGCCAACATATACGGATTCTCTGACATTGGAGCAAGGTCCAATTACGTCCACTTATTAAAAAAAAAATTGCGATGAATGATAGAGAAATAGGAGAAGGATTTACCACTTCAAAGGTCTTGGTGGCAGCCATTGGGGTGGAAACGGGCGAATTCTTGCGCAAGACCCTCATTTGCGCCCTGATTTGCCTCCTGGTTTCGTAACCAGATATCTCATCCAACTGTCAATCACAAAATAAAGGAATAAGTACAGAAATGAAGAACAGTACATGCAGGTAATTCGTCACAATGAAGCGGTTTCTCGGCATATGCATGCCCTGAAATGCAGACTTCCGGTAAAATGTAAAAAAAAAAATATTCCCTTACATCAGGACAATATTTCAAGATTTGAAAATTTTGCCGATTCCAGAAAAATAAAAATATTATTTCTCTGGATTTGTAGAAATTGGCATACAGATGAAATAAATCTATTGATAAAAGTACTATACTGTACTTGATTTTATAAAGCATCCAAATTTTGAGCCTCTCTTTTTGGGGGCTTTTCCACCAACTTTGGACAGTATGGGAATATATATTCTTTTTTTAATATTCTTTTTCACTCCGCCAGGATATATTTTGTCTGGGTTCTTTTGCGCAGTTATTTTCTGGGTCTTGAAGTACTAAATAAAAAAAATTTTGGACCTTCTAAGATTTTGCCAAAGTTGAGAATAGCGAATAAGATTTCATTGAAATCTGCAGGAAAATTTTATCGGACAAGCAGATGCCCTGAAACTGAAATTCAGTCCAGGACTGGTAAGTAATTTCATCCATGTACCTTGGGGTTCCACTGCAAACTCGTACTGCATTTACATGAGTATGTACAGTAAAATCTCATTACAACAAACTCCCAGGGACTTATTAAAAATTCGTTATAATGACAAATTCTTTGTACAGTATTGAGATTTTCGATTTATAGCACATTTTAGACTGCAATTTTGTAGGAAAGAGGCAATAAATACTTTCAAGTGCTTCCAAAACAAATAATTCAATAATTAATATCATGGATATTGAGTATTCCTGATGAAATAAATAATAAGCTTGAAATAAATACTGTACTACATTACCACACCAAATTTTCTCTCAAGACATTGAGGCGACAGATGAGGTGCACTCAATATAGTTGGATGTACATTTTAGATTGACCAAAAATTGATTCTTTTGCCATTGTATAATTTGTTTTCAATATTTAAAAAAATTATTCTGTGATTTGTGAGAAACAAAAACATCACTATTGAATTCAATTTCTTAGTGGACTTGAAATAAGGTTTTTACCCAACTGAGTCTTTCAAAATATAACTTTAATGACTGGAAACTACAATGCGCATCTTGGGCAGTGGAGGAATATTTTCCAAACTTTTGAACTACAAAATTAGAATAACAAAAAACTAGAATAAAAATATTAGAATAAAATTAAAAAAGAATGACAAAATAAGACATTTGCTCACAAAAAACAAAACAAAACAAAAAACTCACCAGTTTCTCCAAGATGGACAGTTCTTCGATCTCCTCCACGATAATGAGCTTCCTGTTGATCAAAGTGATGATTTCACTCAACTCCACTTCGTTCCTCTTCCACATGTCCACAATGTCCTCGACCCTGACTTTGTAGTTGGTCCACAGAGTCACAATGTCCATGGCATCCGGTCGTTTGTCGGGCTTGGGCAGGCGGACAGATCTCCTGAGAACTGGTCCATCCTCGTCCAAACTGGTGTAAGAGCTCCTGCGGATTTCGGCAATCAAGTCCCTGGTTTGAATGTTGCTGGAAACTGTTTCCAGGTCTGCGACTTCATCGTCAGTCAATTCCGTGATCGTCACTGACGACTCCTTTTCTTCCTCCACATGCCTGAAATGTGACGAGAGAACTTTTAAAGCTTGTCTGTGTGTGTTTTTTTTTTTTTCAAGCAGAAAATAATTCTGCGAATGAAATGAAAAATAGTAGCTGGACCATATTTTTGAAGGCAAGTCAACCACTTTCTGTCTTTCATTTTTGTGCTTCACGACGAACAATTTACAAGTAACCATACTTTTTGACCCCTTGGGATGCAATAAATGTCGAGGAATTCAATTCATTCATGGATTGCAGAATTAGATTCTTTCAGACAGAAATAAATGCAATAAATGTCGCAGGATTAAATTCATTCATGAATTATATTTTTTCAGATAGAAATATTGGGTGCACTTGAACGAATTGATGATTTCAGAAAAAATGGGGGAGGAGGAGGAGGGCAACACAAAAAAAATTTTCACGGTTTTTTCTAATCATGAATGGTTTTATAAAATCCCTTCAACTATTTTGGTTTGTCGGGAAACCGCCGCGTGCTGAACAATGCAAAAATTAAATTATAATAAATTAAATAAAACGGCAAAATCAGATAAGAGTTCCAACCCTCAAAGGGAAGGAACTCACCAAGGGAAAGCCACCTAAAAAGAACAATGAAAAACAAGTTTTAATTTCTGCTGCTCCCGAGTTTCACCAAAGAACAAATTTCCCGAAGCCACTTGCTATCAAACGTTTGAGTTGTGCACATCGCAAAAATTACAAAATTCTGTAGAGAGTTCTTTTGAGTGTTGTGTTGTTCAGAAATTGATACTTGTGTGTCAAACTTTTGTGGGACGAAAAATCTAAATACATTTTCTAAATTAAACTAGGGAAACCAAAAAAGGGTTCCCTGGCCTCGTCCCAGACTGATTCTGCTTTTTATTCCTACATTTTTGAACTTTACTTTATAAATAAATTTACTGATCCACTTGCAAAATTCCATAAATTTATGCTAAGGTAAGTTCTTTCTCAACACGGTTCAAAAATCAAAAACTGCCCTTGACAAAATGAAAAAAAATTTCTCAAGAAACAAGTAAAAAAAAAAAAAAAACTTGCCCGAAAGCCTGGTTGATAACTTGCTGCTGCCTTCTTTCAAAATTCTCAATGAAAGCTGCAGCTCTGCTGTTGGCGATTTCCTCGAAACCCATCGACTCCTCAGCCGATCTCATCCTGCAAAAAGAATAATAAATGAATGAATGAATGAATGAATGAATAAAATAAAAATGAATGACAGTCATGGACGAGAATTGTAATCGGGATTTATGAAGAAGTACTGGGATCGAACCTTTCATCAACTTCCTCGTCAAAGGCTGAAGGTCCTTGCGGCTCCGACACGTCTCTGGTCTTGGTCATCTCATCAATCTTACTTCCCGAGGAAGCCAGTTTCTTCATTTCCGTGCCCTCGGTTTCTGCGGATGAGGTCAGACGACGGGGGTCACACCACCGAGGGTCAAGTCGACAAGGTACATACAAAGAGTCCCTCCCCATTAACAGCACTAATCTGTTCCTCGTTAGGCGACATTTTCGAAATGCAAAACGCGTTTTACTGCAGGTTACATCGTATGTCACTTGATTCTTTTGTTCAAGACACTCTTCAAAAGATCATGATGGACATGACAAATTGCATTCAGGAAAATCTTGTTACAACGAACGCCCAGGGACCTCAGAAAGAATTCGTCGTAACGAGCTTTGTGGTTCTTTTAGCGTGCATGATTGAAATTTGTGGGAAAAGGTAATAGATGCTTTACATCAAGATTTGCCTAAATTTCCAACTTCTTTTGATGAAATAATGGAGGAAATTCAAAATTCTTATTTCAAACCTTCCCTTTCCTGAATGTTTTAAAAATATATTGATTATTGATCTTAATGGAGCATGAGCAGAGACAAGGAAAAATACATGTGTCAGAACACAATTTACCATATTTACTCAAGTACCACGTATCCTCAAGTAAGGCGCGCACAGGGGTTTTTCAGTTTGAAATTTTGCTAAAAAATTATCCCCAAGTAAGATGCGCACCCCAATTTTTAGTGCATCTAAAACCACAAAATTTTGAAAATAAAAACAAAAAATTTGACTTTAGACATGAATTGAATAAAAATCTGAGCAATTTTCAACTTTTCCAGTACAAAAAAGTTTTCTATTTTACATTTGTTCCAAATTTTTCCATTATAATTAAGTACAATGCACACATAACTTCCTAAAACTTTGTGAAATATTTGTAACCACTTAAGATGCACACCCCTTTTTTCCTTTTGAAATTTAAGAAAAAAGGTGAGCTTGGTACTCAAGTAAATACGGTATTCAATGAGCTGTATGTTCCCTGAAACGTTGCACTAAATTTATGAACCTTATTTTCTTTCAATAAATTAACCATTCAGAAATTAACAAAACTTGAAACACATTTTGATTTGAGTTTCATACTTCCTGAGCTAAATGCTAACTTTTCTGCATGAAGAGGTTTGCACTTGAATTTTTTGTCAGTTTTTAAATTACTGTATGCCCAAGTTTTGTTTAGCTGCCCACATAGTATCAATTAATAAAGAAATTAAATGGCCCATGAAAACATAATTAAGGCAAAAATTCGTTATAATCAAATCGTAAAGGAAAATTAGTGTTCTAAACTAAAGTTTGACAGCATGGCCCACACAAAAAAACTGCCGGGACAAAGAAAAAATGTGATACTGTATAACAAAAACATCATTATAAAAAGATTTATTGCAGTGGAATTGCACTGTAGAGTATTTTCAGGATAAAAAAGTGAATTTAAATTTGTTCAGTATTAAATTGAAGTAGTCATGACAACTTCCTGCTCTTGACTTCCGAATTTCGCCAATTATAAAATGTCCAAGAATAAAACCTTTATTTCTCATTTTATTCGCCTCTGTTTTTGGAGAACTTCCAGATTTAATAACATTTTCGCTTTTTTTCTCTAAAAAATCGTTATTTGAAACTTTTCCGTTGCATGAACCCTTTTTGTTAAAAATAAAAATAAAAATTGAAAATAAAACAAAACGAAAAAATTCTCCTAAAAATTTTCGCGATGCGAAATTCTGTTTGTGCGCTTTTTTTTCTTTTTCGGTTACCCACTGTAATATTAAGTCTAAACACTAATATAGCTCTTACCTAAGCGGAGAGTCGTGGGCTTGTTGACCAGGACCTCTTGATGCGCCACGGTGGTCGTGGTCGTCGTGGTTTTCGAGGAAATGCCGCCAGTGTGCACCACGCTGTGAGTGGTGCTGCTGGACACCTTGACGGCCGACGACGTTTCGGAGGTGGTGCTGGACGAGGCGGTCTTGCGGACGACTTCCGGCGCCTGCAACAACGTGGACACCTCGGCGTCTTCCTCCACACTCTGCTGCTTCTTCATTTCCCCGGAAGCCTTCCTCTTGGAGTCGGACGTCTTCCGCTTTTTGTCGGAAGTCGGGCTGGTGCGATCCGACGTCTTTCGCATCGGGATCCCCGAGGCCTTCCGCTCTTGGACAGACGCTTTGCGGCTCTGTGACGTCGGGGATTTCCGGTCAGCGTCGGACACCTTGCGGACGACCTTGGTTTCAGACGTCCGCCTCACAGGGATCTTGTTGGACTTGGTAGAGCTGGTGGACGTTTTGCGGACTTGGGTTTCGTCGTCGCTGTGAGACTCTTCGTTTTCTCCGACTGGAAAGAGAAACGAGGACAATGTAAAAAAAAAATCAACTGTGCCAAAAGAACTGGTACATTTCTAATTGGAGACATGTACCTGGAAAGGAAAATCCAGCAGATATGGTTTTGAGGAATTAATCAACCCAACATGAAGAATTGAACCATAGCGCAGTGGAAGAAAAGGTGGGAACTGATAAGGCAGGGCAATCAGCTGGTTTGCAGCCGGGAATATGTAATTAAGGGGGTACCTTAATTACATATCCCTAGTTTTGTCTGGTTTAATCACAGTCCAAAATAAAATACAATACACAAATGATACATCACAATAAATGCAATGATGCAACACACATTCAATAAAAACAATAAATTTGTGCACACAAATTTAGGGTGCAATAATGCAATACAAGAAGTCGAGCAGAAGAATTGGGGTTGGAATGTTTGAGGGACGTTTAATGCAAGAGCTAATTTTAAGGACTGATTATTGGGAGTGGAAGAGTGCTGGGTTTTTATGCAATTTAGCACAATGCTTCAGTCAGCTGACCTGACTGAAGCATTGGACATTTTTTTCTTGCCTGTGATTGGCAGAACAAATGTGTTTCAAAGAAGTTGCGCATCTGGGAATGAATGCACAAAGGAAAACGGGACCAGAATTCAGGTCCTGGGACCTGACGTCCCTGGGCCCAAGTTCTGGTTCCCCAACATATGGCATCAAGATGAATTCCCATAAAAACCTTACTGGAATCTGAATTATGGTGGAACGGGCCTAAATGGTTGACAGATAAATCTAAATGGCCACCACAAAAGAGAAATGTATTGATCAATACAACAAAAATCCATGCACAGAAATTTCCTAATCCAGTTACCACTACAGTGGGGTATTGTTTTACAGATGCCCTGGCTTACAAACTTCTCAGCAAACAAAGTTTTGATTTTGGCCTCAGTTGCTCCAGCTAACAAACCAGGACTCAGCTTACAAACTTTGAGTTCTCCAAATTGCAGTGGCCCCCTGCCTAACAGACCTCATGTGTAAGAGATTTTTGCCTAACAGACCAGCTCTGCAGGCAGTTTTTCCTCTTGCCTGACAGACCAAATCCGCCTAACAGACTTTTGTTTTGGTTTAAAATTAGCAATGACAATGAAACGTTTTACTTTTTATTTAATTGAATTTGACTGAAGGACTTTTTGTCCAACAGACTTGTCCATTGCATGGATTAAGTCCATTAGATGGGGGTTGACTGTAATTCTGATAAGTTGAAAAAAATTTCTTCAACACAATCTAGGGATTCATGTTTAAACTTATTCATTAATTCATCTAAGAATGTCTCACAAGTTTTAAGACCAATTCCTGGCCACCAATTTCTTATTCATTCTAATTGGGTTAAAATTCGATATATTTTAGCATTAAAAAATGTTTAATCCTAAGTTGTTGGTCTAAACTTTCTTAATTTGCAAAAACCGACCCCTGTGAAGCAAAAAATGCCAGTTAGGATCTGATGCCTCCAGCCGGAGTTGGGATAAATACCAGAATTTGTTTGCAGCTCAGGAAAAATTTTTCTAAGAAAAAAAAAAGCTCACAGCAAGTATTTTTCTTTCCTTTTCTAGGTTGGATCCCAGAGACATGGCAGTAGACAATATAATTGGAGAGACAAAGCCACAAAACAATCTTGAGTAATAAACGGAAATTTTAGGTTTTAACCTTTCTCAGCTGGTGTGGGAAATTTTAAACCTTCTATTACATTCTTTCTGTGATTAAAAAGCCTCAAAGTCTGATCCTTGAATCTTCCCTGGGAAAAATAAGCTGTGTGTGAAAAATTTGGATTTTTGGAGTCAGGGTTTTTTTTTTTAGCAATTGTCACCAGCACAGACATTCTCTAAACACAGTCGAAGGCCCTTATAACATTTACTTTTTTATTTCTCTATATTCAAACTGCAGAAGGATAATATAAGGGCTTATGCAAACAAATCCCGACTTTGGGAAAATGCAGGAGGGCCAAAATTACGGAAATATCCATACTTCGGCCACCTAGCTCAGCTTGCGTTTTGGTGACCTTCAGTCAAACCAAAACGCACCTGATTACGAAAATATCCCAGCACTGCCTCAGGATGGAAAAGAATACCCCACCGCCCAAGGGTTTAGGGAAAATGCGATGTGGCTTACAAACTATTCAGCTTTAAGTTCATAAGCTGAGGCCTAAATGTACTCAAGTACCACTGCCCTTGAGCAAGGTGCAAGCCAGGGCATTTCAGAGAAATAAAAAAAATTTAAGCCTGGAATAAGACACGCACGCCATTTTTAGTGACTCTAAAACTGCAAGCTTTCAAAAATAATTGCACCCACATTTAAATTTAGTCATGATTTGATACTGAATTCAAAAATTTTCAATAATTTCCATTACAGTAGGTTCAATATTAATTGTGATTGTAATTGGTCCAATATTTTCCATAATCGAATCAAATTTAATGCACACCTGAATTTATAAACCTTTTAAAAATGTATCCCCATTTATGGCGTGCACTCCCCTTTTTCCCCTCTCAATTTTGAGAAAAACTGTGCATGTGGTACTTTAGTAAGTACGGTAGTTTTTATGGCAAAATCTCGCTTCAGCAAACTACCAGCAGCAGGAACCCAAAATAATTCATTAAACAAGAGCAATACTGTACAGTATACAGTCAAACCTGTGTGAGTCAAACTTCAAGGGACCAACTTAAATATTCAAGTGGGGGGAGGTTCTAAGTTAGGGAAGGAAGCATTTTGTTTGGAGAAAGAAAGAGAGATTTATAGGAAATTGTAATTGGTGATGTCATTGTTGCATGAATTAAATGCTACATGAAATCCACCTCCAAGTATGTATAGAAACTTAGTCATCTGGCCAACAATGAATGAAATTCAATTTTAGAGAATACACATGTTCATACTTGCAGCCTGAACTTTTTAGTGAAACCTTGTAGCTGAAAAACTGTATTCTTCTTTTTGAATGCCCCAAGTGGGAGAACTTTATTTTTATTTGCCGCGCCTGGTTTTTAGCGATTTTCATCAGGCGGAAATGTGTGCAGATTTTATCACCAAAGAGTTACGGCGGAAAAGTAATTTCGCGGAAATCAAAATATCTCAAATACTACGCGTCATATCAACATTTTTGTTATCATAAAAAGTGTTGGAAACATTGTGATCTTGAATTTAAGACGTTGCGCGATTTTGTATCTTTAAAATCGATGGAGATATTTGCTTCGTAAATTCGCGTCGCGAATTACGCAATTGTACGAATTCATCCTTGAAAAATTTCCTGGTTTCCAGGACTTGTTTTATTGTTGAGAAGTGCCAATATGCTCATGCTTGTTGTTCTGTGTATATAAGGTGCTTGAAATCATGAATATAGTATCAGTCTCACTCTAACTGGCACGGTTGCCTGTTGTCTCATTTTTATCCCTCTTTGACTTTAAGAAAAAAATCCAATCTAGCTTGGGAGCTGCGTAATCGCTCTTCCACTTCGGTTTTTCTTCAAATTCGGAAAAAGTCTTGTGCAAATTCTTTTAAAGCCAACCACAAATACTGATTCTGACATCAGAAGAAGCAAATTTTCTGCGGAAAAGTGGGTCGTGTCCTGTAATTAGAATTCTACTTGCATTCCAGATGGCATGAGACATTTTAATGCATGTAAAATCGTAAACTCAGCCCTTAAAAACAAGTGGGGCGAATAAGTGAGAGAGCAGTCATAAAATAGCAACTACGAGATAATCACGCACTGAAGTACACATTCATCTGTGGGTTGCTCCAAACACTATGCTTTCTCCAGAAACATTTGAAAAGGGGTATGTTGGTTAAAATCCTCACATGAAGTTCCGATCAAGTGGGATAGATCCTTCGAAAGGTATTCCAAAATGAAAAAATCTTTCAAACTAAATTTTATCCCACATCGTATTTACTTGCTATAACTTCTGAACGTAGGGTTAAGACAAGAAGCATTCTCAATTTTTCTTCGACTGAATTTGAAGACAGAATTGAAATATATATCATAAATAATTTAGCCCGACGCAATCAAACGATTCTTTAACTGACGATCCAAATTTTGATTCATCAAACACTATCTAAGCCACCATTTAGTCAAGCTTTCAACTTCTGCCACTTTCCTCCTCTGCTTGATTTTAATAACTCATCGACCTAATACGAGTGATGTGCAAGATTTTGTAAGAGTGATGTGCAAGATTTTGTATACTGCGTGATGTGCAAGATTTTGCTTGTTTCAAGGTTTTCCAACATTTTTTGTAACTGGATCACTTCAGAGACATCCAATGTTTATGTACCACCGACTGGGGAACAAGTGGCCCGAGTCTGCAGTGGCTGCAAAGCCTGTTTACGTCCTTGGCTTAAACTGCAATTTTTTTTAATTCTTCAAGAAAAGCCTTGTAACACATATGTTGCAATGGAACTCGTTAATGCTGACAGGTATCTTTTTGAATTGTCTCCCAATTGAATAGAATATTTCATTACTTTATCGTATACCGGTTGCCCACATGATAAAACGGGAATCATGGGTCTGTTCTGTAATGCAAACTTTTCCGTGTGATTCCCTTCGAGATTACAATTAGTAAGATTTTAGTCCGCTCTAGGCGATAAGAAACCACGATCAACCTTGACAACGGTGCACTTTCACATGTTTTCAGAATGAAATTTCTGATTAGAATATATTAGTATACAATTGAGATAGTATTGACTATATAGTTTGTACTCTTGAATTTCCAAAATTCAAAAATTTCAAACAAAAGAGTAAAAATTCTTCCCGTCTTTTGCACTTTTTCCTCGATTTCAGAAATCCTCAAGTGTTCATTCAAAACTCATTTTTGTACAATTTAAAAGTTTTCTTGCCGAAAATTTCTCTTACGTGGAAAAATTTCGTCGTGTCAGTCCATTCATTCTCCTTGAAAAAAATTCGCACACATTTTTTTTAGCGAGGCTCTTTTGTAAAGCGGGGACGCGCTGCATTTGATTATCCAGAAGAATACCCGAGGAAACCGCCTTTCAACGCCGAAGAAAATAGCAGCCCGCAATTTCAAGCAATTATCGGCAAATTACGGAGAGAAAGGTGCCAGCAGGAAATTTCCATTTTTCTTCGCATACTGTACTCGAGGTTCAAATGTCCGACCTGGATGTTCTGCAAACGCGCGTTTTCTTCAGAGCCGCGCGGCTCTCTTGAATCATCTGCGCGTCCTCACAGCGCGGATCCCTTCTTCGGTCTACAACGAGTCGCAGTCTGCTGCAGTCTGCGACGCGTCGCACATGAAACGACACTTGAATTCGTTCTGCTTCTTTGAATCTATGCATGACTATCTGGAACCTTCAACTGCATTAATCCGTAACTTGTGTGTCTTCTTTATGCTACGAAGGTTAGCACATTTTTTCCGGGATCAAGAATTGCACGGTGGAAAAAAATGCTGAAGTATAGTTGAATTATTTGCTAGCTGTTGAAGTCACGGGATGATTTCCTTGATATAATTATAGTTGATACTGGAGAACGCAAACGCTTCGAAGATATCGGACTCGATGCTGAGCCAGGCGAGTGCGTCTGAATTCTCGCGAGTCACTGTCGCATAAAAGAGACAGAGAGTAAATTCCCCACTCGTAGTGACTTCGTCGCGTGTGCGTGTTCGAACTCGAAACGAACAGGAAGGAAACGAATCGTGGTTCGATTTAAGACTGCAGTCGATGTTGCCCGGAGACACTCCGACACACGTCAGCCAGAACGACATGCCTTGACCGGTCGGACTCGATGGCAGAGACAATTTGTGATACAATGGCACGTCCAGCGTTCGTTGTCAGCGCCACGATCCTCCTGCTGTGGCCAGTCCTCGGCACTGTATCCGGTGAGTCAGAGATGGCCGAATTGTGTAGCAGGAGGTCCGATTACTGGGCAGGGACTCATACGTATCGATTTCCTGACCTCATCCCGAGAAATAACGAGGCTTCGGCTCATATTTGTGGATCCCCCTTTTTTTCGGTTCCGGGATTTTTGCTTTTGGGACGCGTTAGAAATGGAGGCCGTTTGTTCGCGAAGTGATGAAGTACAGAACCTTTTTCCTGTTTTCTTCATCATTGTATACGCTCGTGGGAAGGAAGAAGAAAGAATTGTAGCCGTAAAGCAATCCTTTTCATTTCTGTTACCTGATGGCTCTGGTTTCTTTTTCATACTTTCTCTGCTCGGAGAAAAAAAATTCCTTATCGTAAAGCAATAACTTCCACAGGGTAAAAAAATGCATTCTTCTCAGAAAAACGTCTCGGATTGCTAAGGCCAAGTCGTTTTCTTATTTTTTAAAATTTTTTTCTGAGTTGGAAACGTAATTCGTTTGTTTTCCGACCGAAAGCGTATCTATTCTTAGCTTTATTCCTTTCAAATCTTCCCTCCGTTCAACGAAGAACAACAAAACACTTAAAGACATTCTTTTTAATTTTTTATAAAAGTTGCTGTTGATACAAACGCACATTTTGTGAATCTTCGGCCGGGGATCTTTATTACTAAGATGAATTTAAACTGCAAGCAGTTTTATTGGAGACCGACAGCGTGAAAGTTTCTAGTTGTCGTCCTCCTGATTTTGTTGTTGTTGTTTGGAAGACAATAAAAACCTGAGATCCCGAAAGGCCCACTAAAAGTATATGTTCACGAGGCGTGAGACTAAGTAATCGACGTTTTTGCCTTATTATAGAGCCCTGTTTATGCTGTCAATTTCTATTGCATAGTTTTCGTAACTGTCCACATGTTTGCGGAGCACATAAGGTCTATCGCTTGCGTTGAAAAGTTGTTTTAAGCGGGTGATTCTTTCCAAATATTTCATCGTTTTTCAAAGATTGCCGTTTTTCAAAGTTTTGTTTTCATGGTTTTTTCTTTCAGGTTACAAAATGGGCTGCTTATTTTTTCCAGAAAAAACACATCTTGATGCATTCAATTAAATTGTTTGTTCCGTATTTCCCTGAAAAGGCCGCGGGGCACATGCCGAAAAACTGCAATTCAAACTTCTTTAATCTTTTTGAATACTGTCCAACTGTCGACGTCCATTCATTGATACTGTAGTATACTGCAGAACGACAGGGAGTTATTCAAAACAAAACAAAAAAAACGAAAAGGCTTAGTTTAGCATCATCCGTCTGGCTGTAGTCGAAGGGTTCACGCTGAAAAGTCGTGAACGACAGACGTTTCACGATCACTATTCTTAATTACGAGGTTTTTGGTCATTAATTCCCATATTCGCGGATAGCATCCCTGGAAACGGATGACATTGACATTGGCGTACATATACAGTATATACAAGTACTGTGCAAAAGTGTGGGAATAAACCGCGGTTCTTTTTTTTTTTTTTAGATATTGGCAGAAAAAAAAAATCTTTTGGCTGTCGGCCGAACACGAAACACTTCAATTGAATTGAATTTAACAGCAAGCTTTATATTCCACTTTTCAGCGTTCACAATTAAGGTTCAAACAATGTTCCCACATTCAAACCCCCTCCCCTCCCACATTCATCCAAACTTCAATGAAACATTAATTGCGGAGGAGAGTGACGACTTGATCTTTACAAATAACGCATAGTAAAAATTGGCAAATCGGCCTCAAATGTGGCTTCCACATAGCATGAGTTTATCTAGTCTAGGCAACGAAGATTCACGGCAACTTTGATCCCTTAGTTTCCTCTTTGCTGCAATGAACCCGCGATTCGGGCATTCGGGTCAATCATGCGAATAGTCGATTTAAAAAAAGAGCATAAACTCTCGGGGGTAGGCTCGAGGAATCGGTGAGTGACCTGAGGATAAACATGAAATTGCTTGCTGCATACTATTTCATAAATATGCGAAATGAACCCCTGAAAATGCCCCGTATAGGAACTGCGGCATGCCCTTTCTGCATGTAGGATATATATTTCCGAGCTGAGCTTGATAAGTGACGAGACCGTGGGAAAATTCAAATTCTTCATCCCATCGACTCAAAAGGTTTGATGATAACTCAAAAGGTCGTGCAATTGAACCATAGAAGACCTCTCAGAAATATCGATAGACGTGTCAAGTAGGGTACTGTGCATAACTAGGAAGCTCTTCGACGTCTTGGATTACTGTATCAAGGTGTTACCATGAAGAACTCTGCCTTAGAAGCGGCCTCAATCAGAGCGGGTAATAAAAATGTTAACTACGGAGAAAAAAAAAAACCGAAGAATTGGATAAATTTTTCGTGGATAGAAATCTAATTTTAAACCCCTCATGTCAATTTTTCGTTTCTTCGAAGTCTCCTGAAACCGAAAAGAATGCAGGAATCTAGAAACCAGTTCAACTCACCTCTGGGAACCAATAAGACGGGATATAACTGAAATAGAATTTGCTTTTCCAGCTACCATCATGTAAACAAGGACGCTTTCTGTCAACCACATTTGTCCGCACGATAAATCCGCCTTTCAGGTAAACACGCGATCTCTATTCAGTACTGCCGTGATCTATAATTCTAAACTGTTCTGCTTTCCCACTGTGGACGAATTGCAGTATGAGCAAAAGATTGCAGCAGGGAAAAAATCGTGGTATGGATACTACGAAATGTGCTTTCTGCGTTATGTGGAGGCATGAAGAAGGAATTCGTCAGCGCCATTGAGGAAGTAGCAGTCAAAAATGAGTTTCCGCTTCGGTTCGCGCGAATAAGGGAGGACCAAGAAAGCGTGATATCCTGGATTAATTTTCAGTCTGGATTGAATGTAGATTACGGTACAGACTCGATTGAATTCGATTCATTGTTCAGGAATTTTGAGTCAATTCGAGGAAAAGTCACTGTGATTTGAATTTGAGCAGCTTTATCCTCCTCCTATCAATTTGAATTATTCATGGAAATGCATGTGAAATTATGGCCTTGAGTGCAAAAAAAAATCAGAAATCCCAGAAAAATATAAAAGTACTGTACGGTCAACAGGATCTCGTGCGGAGAAATCACCTAAATATCCAAAAGTTCTCTGAAGAAAAAAGATCCTGAAAAAATCTTGGAAATGCGCTACTTCTAGAGATTTGCGGGATCGCTGTCATCATAAAAATCATTTTGTTCTCTTTGGGCAATTATCTTAATTTTCGAGCATGGATGACACTGAATTACCCGAATGAGACAGCACCCAGCCACAATAAGCCCCGGGTGATTTTGATTCTATATAGTACCTGCTGCTGCTTTTCCAGAAGAACATTTTGGACTCGCCGCTGCATTTCCTGACGAGAACCTGGACCGTCGGACGCGCTGATTTCCGCCTCGGGCGAACGAGATTTCATCTGCGGTGTTTCTAGCCGGGGTATCCCGTAGTGATTCTGCTGGATATCCCATTCATCTCTCAGGCGCCGCGGCATGATGCGCCCACTTCATTTCCTTTGTCCAGTCGACGCCATTATTGTCACCGGGCGTTGTCCGGGCAGTAGAAGAACACCCCTCCGGGGGGCGCAGGAATTTCCGAGCTTTACCCCTCTTTAGGAGGCCGAAATAATTTTCCCGAAGCTGCGCGATTCCGCGACACTTGCCGAGAATGCCTCGACGGGGTGAATGCGGAGAAGATCAGCCTTGATTTACTCCGGGCGATTATCCTTGAATGCATTTGCCGCCTGACTCTGTACCACGTCGGCGGATGATTTCATCGCTCCCCCCCCCCCCGTGGGGATGTTCTAGGGAGGCGATGTAGTGTCGAGTATGCTCACAATTAATGGCAAATCCTTCCATCTCGTCAGCACTGGATTCCACGTCAGAGGGAATGCTCTTCGCGAATCAAGAACCCCGCATCATGTGAGCAGGAGAAAATCGCGTTCGAGAGGGAAGACGCGATTGATTCTACCTGTACGAAATTTCAACACATTCATAATCCCAAATCATTGTTATTCCAGTAGAATTATCACACAAATCATCGGTTGTAGTTTATCTCTATCTCGCTTTCCTCGTTAGAGTTGTACTGAATTTAAGTAAAGTTTATAGCAAGTTGTATGTCATTTTCTGACGCTTAGTCCAATTTTCGCTCACCCAAACTGCGATGAAGCGAAGACAGAGAGTCGAAAAGACACCTCATCACTGTAAAGAAACAACGCAACCCTTGAGCGTTTATCGAATTTCATGACCATAAAATTCCAAATTTGCTGCCTAACATATATTTCCCCATCTTGGCAATGTTTTCCAGCTATGCTGAATGCGTATTTTGCCCCAGAATGTCTTTTGGTGAGCTAGCATTAGCCCAAGTCTTGACAGCATGGGAAATAAGAAACCCTTAGGAAGTGAAACGAGGGTTGCTTTCATTTTATTTTGCTAATCCATGGTGTTCGGGATATTTTTGCCTCGAAACTTGGTTACGAAAAGTCCTTCATTTCCATATTGCTGCACTGTACTAGCAAACAGCTTTTGAACCATGCCTTGAATGGTACAAAAATTTTGGTGGAGGACTTTGGTTCGGGATTTCGTTCCGAGACAAAATATCGCGAAAAGGCGTGACTCTATTGCCTCGGAGTTGTATCGAGGATTCGTCGCGATTGCCTGGAGAAGAGCAAGTGGGTAACTCGGCGAATCTTTTTTTTTTTTTTTTTTTGTTCGCGCTCCGCCAGACATTTCCAAACGAAAGAGTGATCGCGGAAATCTTGGATATTTCGAATCTTGCAGTTGTTTACAGAGGCGAGCCTTCATAATCGAAACAATATCTATGCAAAGTGGGCGCTCTCGAGTGCGCAAAAATAAGGCCTCGTCGATAAACCGGGCGAGAGGATTATAGGTGGGAAAGCGTTTCCCTCGACGGGGCTGCCACTTGCTCGCGAGCTTCTTTCTCTCAGTCAAACCTCATTGTATGCATTTATTTTCTTGTTGGTTTACCTACATGCGGATGCTTCCCGGAACAGAACTGTGTTCGAGGTTAAACACCGCAGACTAAATATTTGAATGGGGTCTGAGGAGAAAGAACTCATGGAAGCCCTTGAATTCATTTCTTCTTTTCCTAGGAAAAGGTAAATGCAAACAGCTGATCTTTTAAAATACTGTATTCCAAGAAACAGATTCTAAGAGAATGTAGGTCAAAATAGTTTATCAAAGTAGTGGGAATTCTGAGACATATTTTATACGGGCTTAAGAACCCGTTCACTCAAATCCTGTCGTCAATTTTATTTTCGAAAGTTTTTTTTTCTCTGCAAATTTTCATATACTGGACAGTACTTGAATTATGAATTTTATTTTCTGCTTTGTATGTTCAGATGTACGAGTAAGATGCCATAGTTTTCAAGAGCCACCTTCGATTTTTAAAGCCTCAGAAACGGAAAAAATTTTGCTGGACAACCGAAGATAGAATTTTATTTATTTTTTGCAGAATTGAAGAATTGTTGCGCTTTATTTTTAGCTTAACATTTTTTGAGAATATTAGGCTTCTCGTTTCTTCTGAAGCACGAAATTTAGTGGTATTTACTGTTGAAATAAACTTAGTACAATGTACAGTATTTTTAAGAAAAATGATTTCCGATGCCACCAAAAATTGTTTCTGATAGCAGGCCATGAATCAGATAAACGACTGCGAGTGAAATGATCATTCCTGAAAGATATTCACGTTCACACCAAAAATATGACTGGCAGAACAATGTTCGCTGAAGTTTGATACATGCTTTCGACATTGTATATTTAACGACAAATAGCAATAAGAAATAAACAAGGATACTTCTTTCAGTCTCTTGATTGCGTTCCATCACCAATAAAGCGTATTTTATCGCAATGACTTCGACATTATGGACGATACGACAATGCTTTACAATTCGATTACCGTAAATACAGTAAAACGTATTCCAGTTCCAGTTACATGTTTATTTTACGTTCTGGGCAGACAAAGTAAGAGATGGTCGTTGATACAGGGTAGAAGACAGGTCTTTTATTGTCACCTTGATCTTGGACGAGCCTTCCTTCAGCTCGTAGAGTTTCAGTCTCTTGATTGCGGCCCAGCACCGGAGCGTTCATCGCGATGACTAAATTATGGAAAACACGACAATACTCCTCTTTGACGTGGTACTCGGAGCACGCAGACGGTTAATCAGTGCCCCGCAGGCTTCATCGTGCGAGGAATATCCTTGCCTAGCGTTTCCCTGTGCGAACAAATGATGACATCCGGGATGGAAACGGGATTTCCGCGCCGTCGTAAGCCAGGTACCATCCGAGTGCGAAATTCTTTCCAACTGCGTCGCGAGTTTGTCGAGAGTTGCGGGCTGGGGTTACGACTACGGGACACGACGTTTCCGGAAATCCGCCACGCGTTGTTGGGCGGAATGGCCATGAGTTGGCCCAACAAATCAAGGAACCCCCCCGCATTCTCTCCTTTCCAGCCCAGGGGGTTTCCCGCGGTGGAGTCGTCCTAATTTATTTTTTCCTCTCCCAAGCTTCTTTTCTCTCACCATCCCCCGGGCTCGGCCGACAACGCAATTTATGCTTCCGGACGCCCTTTGTAACTTGCAAGCTATTTTTACGGCATGCCTGTGCCCATTTTCTGTAGAAACCTGGAAAGCCAGGAGAAGGGCCAGGGATATTTCCACGAACGGGTTTCCGTGGCGATGTGAACCTGCGTTTCAATGCTATCGAAAAACCGAATGGATGCGACCATAAACCGTACGAGGCTAAGGGCCGAAGTCCGAGTTGGGCATTAATTTTGAGTGACGCAGGGCTTGGGCAGCTCACATTTGAAAAGTTTGGAGAAAAATTCACCGCGGTCAAGCCTGCAATATTTCCTGTTGTAATTTCAATTGCTTTTTAGCTTTTATACTTCAAACTCTGCTCATATACGAGTAAGAGTCTTTAAGGCGGCCTAGACTCGAATATCCTACTGGTACGTAAAAGTGACCCCGGTGCGGCCAATACGAATCCAAATACTGTAAGTACTTTCATTTGGAGGGAAAGCCACTTTTTAGTTTTCAAAATACAGTATTCCGGGGGATGGGGAGTATAGTGTCGTAGTGTGAAGTAATTGAGGAATCGATTATGGAAAGCTTCATGAAGGTCAAGGTTTCATACGTCAATTTATACTTTTCTGAAATTAAGAACCGCATTATAGTACAACTTCTCGCTTTTGAGAAAGAAAACGAGATCTTTTGAAGTACAGTACTGTAGTAGTAATCAGCAAAGCTTCATCAATAACTGCTCTATTCTGAGCTGTCCTGATCAAGGTACACGATAAAAGCTTCGTAATAACGTGCGCGTACACAGATACAGTCATTTAAATAATAAATTTCAGCCTTCGATCAAAAAAGCAATTTCCACGGACGATAGCTGTCAGCTTCGACAGTTGATAGAATGCATGAAATGTGCTCGAATCAAAAGCAAACGTTGATATTCCGTAGAGAAGTTCAATTTTCCCAAAATTAAGAACATATTTCCGGCACGCTCTGACAAATCATGGAAAGACAGATACGCCAGGAAATGAAGATTTGGTAACCTTGACACGAAAACCGTCGAGGAAACGAGCCTTTTCGGCTCATTAGTGGTACTGTACTCGTCAGCTCTATTCAACCCCCGAAGCGTTCTGAATTGAGGATGATGAAGAGTCGGCGAAATTTCGCTTCGGAAAGCATTTCTGCGACGCAGTGCATTTACGGTTCATCAAACGGACAACCGGGTTGCAAAAAATCTTGGCTTTATTTTGATAAATTCACGATTACTCGCTTCTCAACGAATCTCAAGCCAGAAAAATTACGTGCAGTAATATATACTGGATACACACATTTGTTCCAGCTTGTCGTGACAACGGGCTTTTCAAAAAGAAAAAAAGTGTCTACTGCTGTCTGGCCAGTGATATCTAATGACGTGTGTCAGCCGAACTCAACCTTGCATAGACATCTCGAAGAAAAACAGCGAAGAGTTCCGTGCAGGAACCGAAAGGAGTTGTCTTCCATCACAGTTTCCGTGGATCATGTGTCATCTTTCCTTCTGATCTACAATATTGGATGCTTTGATCAAAGCTAAAAACATAGGAGGTAAAGTCGAATGCAAATGTGTGAGTGTTGGAAAAATAAACGCGATTGATGCGTTGCTGAATGTGACAAAAAGAGCGATTTTTTGAAACCTTTGAGTTTTTGACGGAAGTAAAATATATTCGGATCTTAAGATTCAAGTGCGTATTACAACTTGAGTATATATCCTGAATCGAGAAACATCAGTACCAAGTTCGTTTTGCTGATAAATGCATGTAACGTTGTCTTCGGGAAACATACGTCAAGGTGGGCATACTCTTGAGTGTTCATAATGGACAAAACTATACCAATTTTGTTGCTTTAGTTTTCTGAACGTTCAATATAAAAAACTAGGTAAAAATACACAGAATCGCTATTTTTTCTATTATTTTGATTGATATCAAACTTTATTGCAACAGTAATATTGGTAAGACCGACAAAAATGAAAATGCCTTTTGCTGGTCTCTGCAGGGGGTTTTCTTATTTCGCGTACCGTAAATCGATTCTCAAGACGTCAGCTGATAAACACGACTTGAATTTAAATTCGAGTTCTATTTCAGCGCTGTTGAAAAATTGTAAAAAAAAATTGCAGTTTATTTTTAGAGGAAAAGGACGTTTCCGAAGGCCGTAGGGGATTACGCAGCTTTCCTGTCCCAGTTCCACGCGCCACTGATGGTGCGCCACATATTTCTGAACAACTCACGTTGAACATTGTCGGAGGGTAGCAGAATAAAGCAAGGAATAGATAGTAGACGTGTGTGTTGAATCAATGGCTTTCATTTATGCAGCATTCGTTATCTTCGTAAGGGTTTCGTGTATTTCCCGGAAGCGCTAATTCAATTTACCATCATTCAAATAGGAGTGATGTGGTCACAGCTGCGATTCTCGTTGTAGAATCTTGCCGGTGGAAAGCCGATCTTTCTCGTCTACGATGTGTGCCCGCAAGCAATTTGTAGATTAGCTCATCCTCTTTCTTTTCCTCGCACCATCCCTTGTCGTACGAGGTGAAGATCATGATCATGTGAGCCTCGGAGATCGCTAAGAACCCGTCTCCTTTGTTATTGCCGTATGCTCCTGATGAACAAACAAGGCTATCATTCACTCCACGATATTCTTCTCTGGGTCAACAAATGCTGCAGGATGTCTCAGCCGATCCCCTGAAGAATTACCTCGTCCAGCCTCTTTTTTGGGGCGGACTGAGTCCGCGAAGATTTTGAGTTGAAGCATTTGTTCATGAAATGATTCCAGCGATTGATGCCTTCGCTTTTTTTTTTGGCAATTGGGGAAATATACCATTTTTTTCGTTTATTATTTTTTTTACTGGATAAAAGGAACGCATTTGTGGGAAGTACTGAGTTGATACGTGATCGGTCATCGACAAGGATGAATGCAAGGTCCATTGGAGGCAGCAATGGACCCTGAAGACTGCAGAACGTGCTTATCGGCATAGACACAGTCGACCCCACGGGGCGTCTCGTGTCTTGCATTCGTTCGTGCATTCCTGTGAAGAATCGAAATCTAACGACCCCTGCTATCGTCGTTTCACTGCGACGTCGTCTGGGCCGCAACATGTTGACGCTCACTTGCGATACCAGCATTGATGTGCTCTTCCTTCCGATGCTAAAAGAAAGATCGAAGGAATTCAAGTCGTTGACGCGAGCGGGCCTGAACTACTATATCCACGAGACGCGTGTCTCTGCTCCTCCTTTGAATGGAAATCATGTTTTGAATTCCGACTTGAAAAACCGTTCTGATTGGCGTGCCACTCAGTTCTACCATCACTGCTAGAAGCGCTTTTGTTTCAGAAACATCATCCGAGGGTCGAGCATTCCTGCCCAAAAAAACCAAAAGAAAACAATGTAATTTTAACTTGAGACACTTTCCTTTTTTTGACCGACTTGAGTAGTACAAGAGAATCCTAGTGAAAATTAGATCAACAGAAAAGCCGCAAAAACCTCACAAAATTTAAAATCGGCGACCTATAGAGAAGCGAACAACACATCGCGGTCGTTTCAGTTAAAAGTTCATGAGATAATTTCGGAAATGTGCTGCTTGTTAAAAATTGGCAGGATGATTTCGGTACATTTCTGACAAGGGGAGGGGGAGAAATGTTCAGCGATAAGAATTTGGGACCTTTCTGAGGATTCAACTGCTAGAAAATCAGGAGGTGTTCCACGTCGGTGATTTAGTTTGTCGCCTGGCTATTGCATTCAATTCAAAACTTGAGGTGCTGTAACTAAATGCCCATGTTTTTTATATGAGGCTGAAAGGCTGATCCACTTGAGGCAGTTTTCAAACTGGATGCAACTTTAGGTTGTTCCTGCTCTGAGACTTATGGCTTGCGGGTGTTCTTCAGTTTTTACGGGGTTTACAGAGCTCATGAATGCGCAACAGAATCTCCTTAATTATCCCACCATTTCACACGTGAAAATAGGTTTCCTTTCCTGAGTAATCTTCATTTTCATACCCGTTAAATTGGATAATCCGAAAGAAGGCCGAAGTCATTAGCCTTGATAAATGGTATTTTTCAGTAAAAAGGATCACTGAAAGTTGACGAGTACAGTTGAAAAATAGCTTTTCCACCGATTAGTATCTAACTAAGAAAAAAACGCATGTAACACTCTTACACTCTTACCTTGAGTTCTCCTGACCAGCATACTCGTGTGTAACCGTGCGCGAGGCCAGATATTTGGAAAATAAGTTCGGATAAAATTGATGTCATAAAGTGTGAGAACTCTTTTTTTAAGAAATGAAGTTTCTGAGGTGATTGGCTTGAAGTTTCCATCAACTTTCTCGTATGAAATGTTGAACGGAGTCGACGACGAATTTCACCAGGCATGAAAGTTTTAGTGTCAGGGTTTCTCTTCTTTCTTCAAATTCACTTCAGGGTACTTACGAAAGCTTTTCGGAAGCTCTACATTTAAATGTGAAAGCTTCAAAACTTGCAGATGAATGATATGCGTCAGATTTGGTGTCGACTTGAAAAAGTAATCCAACGACAATGTCGGAGAATCTCCTCTAAGTTTATATAGGAGTACACGTCACGGGAAGATTTCGTAGAGCATATGTCGGAAGAAGTTTCTGGAGTACTTGCACGAAGAAACAGAATTTCGCCGAGTCTTCCCAAAGTTGTAGACTACATTCAATTTTTGCTGTCTCGAGAATAGTCCATGCTGATATCGTATGCCTCAGGGTCTGGATTTTTTTTTTTTTTTTAGGGATGGCTTGATTCCTCTTATCGAATTTCTTTCAGTTTCTAGGGTCTTTTCGCCCAGAACGGAATTAGAAGAGACGGACCACTTTTGTGGACATCGGAATTGTTGTTGAGCCCCTCTGTGATGGATCTCAGCTCTTTTCTTGTTTTGTTTTCACGCGAGAGACCTCTCATCCTTAAAAAGTCCCATCGTCGTGGAAGCGACGTTTCGAGTACAGAAAACTCAAGTGCTGTCAAGCTCTCAACTCAACGACCTTCGGGTATCTGCACTCTTCCTTGACGAATGAAGCCCGTCCCGGTCAAGTGCTAAGAAAATATTCGCGTAGTGTCGGTACTGTGGACCATTATCACTTCGTCAGCATGCCAGACATACCGCGATCGCATAGTTCGAACTGATCTAGATCTTCGAAGTCAAGGCTTACCCTTGGGTCTCATTGAAACTTTTCAGCTCTCCAGCACGGGAGAGAGTCCATCTATTTCGGGTTCTCTAGGGCTAGAATTTCGAGGGGCAGCATTGATTCCAAATAATTTTTCATGGCCCGATATTTCTCTTCTATTCGATCTTGAAGCACTTCGGTGGTGACATTTAAGCAAAGTTCGACATTGCGAGCGATCGAACTTCCTTTTCACCTTCAATCAGCAAAAAATGATGCACCAAAGCAAAGCAGAAAAGCATCAACAAGGGTTTCTTAAAAGTCTTGAACATCTTTTCATGGCATGCGGATAGAACCTGTGGGTAATTTTTTATCTCATCAGAACAAAAACAGCTGAAGTTGAGATTTCGATCGGAAATTACGTCATGAATGATTCAGTTTTTTGGGAACGATCTTCAATTCTGGGCGGATTTTTCCTTTGAACTCTGCCTGAACAGCTGCATTCATGCCGAGCCCATTTCCATTGATTGTTTTTCATATGTGGACCATTCATCATGGAAACGTTAACTCAAGAATCCCCTGCCAATTTCATATTCTTGTGGTAACAGTCGCACGATGAGTGAACTTGTTTCTGTAAGTATGATTCATTAATTGTTTTAGGGTTGTTGTGACCGCCCAGGACGATTTTCGTAGATTAAAATCATGAGCTCTCTTTCCTTCAAGAAATTCTAAACTTTGAGAAGACCCTCGCGAGGATTAAAATTGTCCGTTCATAGTTCCGAGATTTTTGTGAAGGTGTCGTGTAGCAATGTAACCATATCTTGTGATCAGAGAAACTTTCTTGAATGGGAACGGGATATAAATGAATAATGGATGGTGCGTCGGATGAATGAAAGGCTGTGAATGTTGTTCTCGAGCACAACACTCGGTGGGGGCGGAACTGAATGCTTGTGCCTACAAAATAACTGCTAACTTCCTGGAGCTTCGGCGCAGTCTGGCGTACGGACAATGGGAACAAGGATTCGCACTCTCACATAATCTTTCAAGCGAATCCAACTACTCGGCGATTCACTTTTTGGCAACTGAACTCAAGAAATCGCGGGAGAAACGGACAGCTGGCTCGCTTTTTCCGCATTCTTCCCAGAGAAATCCTCAACTTTGACACAGGCAATCGTTTCGGTTGCTGTCGAAGATGCCTTTCTCCTCTTAGTGAATATTCCATGTATGACGAAGGCGTTGAATATCTCTCGACGGGCGAAAATTTCCAAGAGGACGATTCAATTCCTTTAAAAATTCATTTTTTCGCTTCATTGAGATCACATTTTTAGATGTGCGTTATGTTGAAAGAGCGAGATGGAAGTTCCCACGGATGAATATAATAAAATAACGTATGAAATGAAATTTCCGTGATGGACATGAAATCTGAGAATTTTTGTCATGACCGCTGCATTTCGTTATTAACCCCAAAAAAGCAAACGAAGTGGAACTATTACTGCACATGCAAATATGTAGGGAAAAAATGTCGGTAGTCTCACATTTCAATTTTACATGATTTTTTAATTTATTTGACGTCACAAGAAATGGTTTTAGCATTGGCAATTTTCAGAACCGCGCGCTGCTGGTAACATTAGAAAATTCTAAACGGATGATCTGCACGGATCATCTGTGCATTTGCACTTTTTAATCACAGAAAAAGTCGTACTGGAACAGAATTCATCGACAGTTATCAAATTTATAAGAATAGATACTGCAGATTCCCCTTCCCAGATTCTATTTCGCAATAGCGTAATAGTTAGACGATTTAGTCGATTGCTTCTCGAATTCACGTGCGATATATCGGATAGAAGGTGCTGGTCCATAAACATGAACCATGCTATTGAAGTGACTGGAATCTCATACGATTATTGAGCACCCTTCTGATGGAGCTCCTGCTCTATTGGGAAGTAAATAATAGTGTGTCTTATATTTTTCCAGCAGACTTTTTCAATTGCAGTAGCTGAAAATTGCGAGTGCGTCTTGCATTCGCGTAAATACACTCCCACCGTTGGGTGAGGTGTTGTCGAAGAACACAGGCACTGTTTCCGCGTAGAATGAACGTCCCCTCCGTCGGCGTAACGCTATCAAGTCAACGGACCTCGGAGAACCGGACAGAAATTGATATATAAGTTTGAAGCGGGCCGGAAGTTGCGAGATCATTCAGCCGCGGAGTGAAATCCCGCATCCGCGGCATTTCCCCTTTATTGGTTCCTCTCGCGGTCTAATCCAACCGTCGTTACAGTTCTTGCGGTAGAGGGTTCGCCAGTCGCGGACTGATAGGAAATGTGGGGGGTTAGGGAACGCGGTCTCATCGCCGTGAAATATGATGAGCAGTTGTGCTGACAACCGGCGAACGCGACGTCAGTCGGATAAGGATTTCCCGACGGCGTTTGCAGGCGGGTAGACGTCGATCAAACCTGATTGCGTTAAAATCGGATTCGACGCTCTTCACAGCCACCGCCGAGAGAATTCGCCTCGTGATGCCGGATTTCCCTCCCACTGTATCGACAAGTCTTCAACGTGTTCATGCAGATGCGAATCTCGTTCAACGATTGCCATTTCATGCCCAACATCTGCAGGAACAGGGCCATCTTGCTTCGCTTCGAAATTTGACAGCTCGAAACTTACGAGTATTTGCCTTCCAAGAAGTTGCTATTTTCGTTCTATTCAACCCTTGGACGACGGAACCAGTAAAATATGTTCTCATGGACACGGACATTAAAATAGAATAATCCTGGTTACTTTCGCCGAAGTTTAAAAAGTAGCAATTTGTTGCTGCTCAGATGAGGAAAGTTAAAAAAAAACGGTACTTTGGTAAATATGATACTCTACT
Organism: Notodromas monacha; assembly: GCA_905338405.1. Taxonomy (NCBI): domain Eukaryota; kingdom Metazoa; phylum Arthropoda; class Ostracoda; order Podocopida; family Cyprididae; genus Notodromas; species Notodromas monacha. The sequence continues at coordinate 90,637 of CAJPEX010000483.1, forward strand.
GAAAAGCGCATGTTTCTCCGTAACTCGACCGTTTCCTATCGATATTCGCGACGTCAATATTCCTTGGATTTATATAGTTTTGATTTTTTTCTTCCTTTGTCACATTCTTCCATGCATTTTCTCAAACATTGGCCGGCACCAGTCTTGTTCATCACTGTTTTGCGAAAAAATGCCCATGCTAACACAATAGTTTTGAGGAAACTTCGTGGATTTTATTACTCTTCCCGCCTGAAAATAGGAGGTATCTTGGTAATAAATCCTAACCAATATTCTGGAGGCAATATGGTACCCGTAAAAAATCGGTCGCACTCTCTTGGCTACAGTACCACGCTGCCCCACTGTGGTTTGACAAACGCAAGATGCAAATGATTCATCATCCGTTTCTCAAATTTTGCACATCTTGTCCGTGACGTATGTAAAAAGGTAATTCGTACTGTACTGCGACTCTGAGCTTGAATGCGTATGCCTAATGCTTCAGATTTTTATTTTCCCAGCATAATCGAACATTTGTCCGCGACAAATACGAGTTATGCGATACTGTACATGCAGATCTTAGAGACGGTTGGTTTCTACACAACGAGAAGCTGTGTGCTTCTTACAAATAGAGAATGAGATTGTTATGCAGAAGAAAGTTTTTTGTTTTCAATGCGTGGCACATGTGATATCACATTTGCATGTGTCCGTGAAGGTTTCCTCTTCTGGTGTCACAGACGATGTTTCAGCGCAGTGGAATTTTCTGCCGCTAGACTTGACTCGAACAAAACCCTTATTTCGTATGGAGACCAGACCTATACAAAGCAAACGCTGGAGGGTACCCCGTTGTTCGGAACAATCATGAATCTTGTCACTTGAGGACGCTGAATCCACAAGAACCGAAATAATCCCGCCCGGGGACGAGGTCTCAATCGCATTCCTTTCAACTCTCGATCGTCCCCTCGGTCCTCGACTTAAATCCATTGGATGGCGAGAGCACATTCTCATTCCGCCCCTGATTAATGATTCAATGCAATCCTCCCAGAAGCGAACACCTCGACGAACGAAACTAACTTCGGAATAGAGCAGGAAACCGGAAACTTCCGTGCTTTATTTTATATATTTTTTGCAAGCTCGTGGCTGAAACCGCCCTATTTTTGCTCATTTCCATCATCAGCAACGGTCAACGAAGCCCGAGAAGTGAGCGACATGTCTCTCGGCAGCGGAAGTGCCTCACGCTGCTTTTTCACTCCACAAGCGATAGCCCACTGCGAAACGCTGAAGCTAGAAGAAAGACGCCAGCCTCGCAAAATAAGCTCACGATCTTGCAACACGAGACCCCTTTTAGGGACAAGTGGCCCCAGAAAGCGATGCGAACTCTGAGCTTCATGGTATCAAGCTAAACACTACATGCTATACAACACTTTAGCTGAGGATATAGAAACATGCGAATCCGATCGAGCCATATGAACTCTGACCAGAAGAGCGCTGTCCAGTCAATGGGCTATTTGGCTCAAACATCAATCACGATGCTTTTGTGCTGATGAGCTGAAGAACGTGCACATTTATTCATGCAGCGAAATTCACCCAGTCACTGTCGTTATTTGAATCTTCGCCGGATTTTCCTCCAAAAACGTTTTGGGAATACTCCGGTGCATGTGGCCTGTAATCGAGATCAAGTCAACATAAAGATATTAAGTTGGAGTGGGTAATATATTTAAAAAAAACATGAAATAGAGAAATCACCCGAGGAATTTCCCCCAATAAAGGTGATATTTCTTGGATGTTTCGTTAGGTTATCTCAAAACTACTGCCCTTGAATTTAAGACCATGCAGGTCCCCGTGATCTGGGAAACTGTGAATTTCTGTAACATTTTCCGGGCCAAATGAAATTACTAATTATATCGTGCGTGTGTTGGCCGCATTTTTCCTTCCAAAATGTCCGATTCTTATGCGGCCTGAAGATTTTTCCTTCACATGGCTGCCCTGAATCAATGTCAAGTTTATAATAGCATTATGATGGTAAATAAAACCCCTAATGTGTCATGAATGTTCAACGAATCCCGGATTAGTTCAACTTCACAATTTAGTCAAGTGACGCGAGGCCCGCTACTCGAGAAAAGTTAGCATGACGTCCCATTCGAACTGGATGCAGTAAACGTAATGAGATTCATTTATTCTGACGAGCTGATTTGATTAAAAGGACACGCCACGGAAATGGACCAGCAGAGGTTCGTTCCCGATCACGGTCGTTTGTATGCCTGAAGACGGTTCTTCTTTCTTTTCATAATGAAGACCACCCGGGTTTCGGCCTTCATTACAGACGGTGAGGTTGGCGCTGTTTTGGATCGACGCAGTGTTGGGACTGGCACTCTTTTGGGAATGCACTTTCCGAGCATGTATGCGAGTATATTCGGGGGCCATTCGTCTTCCGGGTTATGACAGCAATGCAGTCTGAAATGAGAATAAGGATGAAATAAAACCAGCGCAAGAGCTTGGAGCGTGTCCCGGATTTGATCGAACACGCTGATGCGAAATAAAGCGTAACCGTTTGATATAAGATCCCCACTCTTGCCGTACACACGGCAAGAAGATCAAGTGTTCCTGAAAAATTGTGGACCCTGTGGATCTTTCCCGACGGTGCTCGAACTTCTCGGAGAAAAAATGCGTACACGTTCGCGAGTATTGAACGCTTTTAGCTTTCCACGCTGCTTGAGAAAAATGTGAAGCAACCTTTCCCATTTTAACGACTTCCCGCCGAGCAGCGATGGGACATGTCCAAAATAATTACATCGCGCTTCGGGTGCGCAAAGGGGATCCCATGTTGCCATCTAGCCTTCCTGCGGTTTTTCGAACGTGGATCTCGTCCCTCTGAATTTAATAAACCTTGCTTCACTTTCAATCAGTCGAAATCTGGGTCACTCAAAAGTCTTCGCCGGGAAGTGACACGATTCTGAACTAGGATTCCTTCAGCATTTTTTGGAAATCCGAGCATGATAGCTGAAGAATTCAGGCCAGAGTGGGGTGCCAACGGTTTCTCGGTTGGGAATCTCACGAACTTCAACACGCGGTTGTACTTTTTGTTTGGAGAATATTGCTGCACCGATGGCAATATGTACCACCGCAAGTTGGGCTTATGAGATGTTATAGTCATCACTTCTCAAGCACTCTCGTATTGAATTCACCACAGAACTCCAATTACTTCAAAACTCAAGCGTGCTCTTCCACCTACATCCGCGCTACACAAGGACGAAGCCCATTCGGCTCGAGATGAATTTTACACTCGAAAATTCAAACGTCGCAGAAAACTGAAAATGCTTTCAATTTTATTGAGAGGATGCTTGATTAGCAGGAGTAAGACATGGAACGAACAACGTAAATACTGTACTGAGCTTGGTTACGTTTTCCGGAGAATCAAAAACTTTGCTGGCGACTTGCATGTTAGAGTCAGCATGTAGAGGTAAACACACGAAGCACTTTGAAGTTAGTAACGCATTTCTTTTAAAGATCCATCCCGCATTTTTAAATATACTGTTGTACTTTAATAAAATTGCTGCCTCATACGCGTTCCCGAAATTGATAAATCTGGTCGTTCTGCTTTTTATCACTTGATCGCTGAGCATTTCAAGATAAACACAGAATATAAGATTTAAAATTACAGTTGATCGTCCGATTTTTTTATTGAATATGTTTTCACCTGTTTTCAGCAATTCCGATGTTTCTCCTATGATTTTTGCTTCGAAATCTTCCTTTTCAAAGCTAATGACATAAATAAACTAAAAAATCTAGTTGATCTTCGATAATCTTCGTTTCGAACAACCAATAACTTGATCGTCTGTGACACCGACTGGACTCATCATGATCCCAGAAAAATCCTTCCGCAGTGGTCATTCTAGGTTGACAACTACTGTATATATGCTGATCTCTAATAATCTATTTACTGGAGTTCCCCGCGCCCTCGAGTGAAATGTGCGCTTAATTTTGTCATCCTGGACTTTGTATAAAATCGTGTACCCGAGTATTTGTATAAGACGCGCACCCAATTTTTACTGACGGAAAAGTTGCAAAATTTTGGAAATCAAACACATTGGGAGTAAAAAGTTGACTTGAATTTAACCAGAATGGAATTCATTTTGAATTTTTTTTATTTGAAAAATCGTTACTTAAAATTTTTACAAATGCTTTAATAGATTCAAATATGATGCGGGCCTGAACTTATCAAAAATTAAAATTAAGTTTTGAAATTTGTATACCTTTTATGACTCACATCGTCAACTTTTCCTAATTTAAATTTCGAAAAAAGTGCTTAAATACGGTAGCTTTTAATTTTTCAATGTGATTGAATTTTGTAGCAGTGTTAATTTTTTATGATACTGGAGAGCAATTAGCCATTTCCCGAAGAATCGACGTTCCCCTGTACTTGACAAGACAAAACGCGGAGAACTTTCATGCTGCCCATGCTGATGGTCATCCAACCGAGGGGTTTTCTTATTCAAGCAACTACATCGCAACGTGTACAAATTCACCTGATGAGATCAATGACTTCGCTGATCGCTCACGGAAATGCGTCTGATTTCGAACGACTGTCTGGGAATCGGCCGGTTGGTTGGTATTCAAGGCATGGCGGTACTGCCATCAGGTGATCGGGGCGTATCAGCTGCAAGTGAACATTATTTCCGCACAGTTTCCCGAACCTGCAATTAATTCCGCTCGCCTCCGTCGAGGCAATTTGCTGAATGCAGTCCCGACCCTGAGGTCTCCGCAATCAAGCGGAAACAAAGCTGATCGAGGCCGGCCTTGTCAAAGATGGAGCGGAAACTAGTGATCTAGATACCGCCAGGCGCATGGGGTACGATTCACCCTCGATAACTTTTCAGGAAAATGAATGCCGGTCCTGTGGACAAACGCCCGCACTGGGATACGGAACAATAGAATATCGGCCCATTAAGCCCGGGTCGGTAGAGACCTTTTCAATAGAGCGCAGAGAGCAGATGCCGCTCCTTCAAGGTACTGCAACGCTGTCAGTAGGGGATCATCACCCTCGACGAAGAAAACGGGACAGCGGGTGAGGATTGATTTTACCCCTCGGGGTCGTCTGTAACGTGGTTGAGTCGGTGCTGTCTCGCGGCACCACTACTAGACCGGGCCAAGAGTGCCAAAAAAAATTGCCTGCTCTTGCCGACATCCATTTTCACCGCAAATTTCGCGTGCTAGAGCCCATTGAAACGGGTATTTTTCCCCTCTTGAGAATCCTCGGCGGCTCATCGTGGTGCTGGAGAAGAATCACGCTGCTTTTCAAAACATACCTGTTTTCGTCCATCAATCCGGTTTCTATCCCCTTTTCAAATTTGCATTCTAAATAAGCATGCGACACAAATCGCTCTCGAGCTAGAAAAGAGGGATCTAGGGTTTCTTCTCTTAAAAATAAGCACACTAAAGTTCTCCAAGAAATTCAAGCTCAAAAACCGGAATACATTTTAACCTGAGTATATACAAGTATACCCACCAGTACAGGGCGTTGAAAAATAAAATAAAAGCCAAATTGGGTACGGCCTATGTTTGAGTTGGTATTTCAGATATTTATGTGCCTTATAAGACTCACTTTATAGTCTCATATACGTCGCATACTCGAGATTATCTACAAGAGCGATGGGAATCAACACATGCACATGAAACATTAGCACAAAGAGTAACGATTATTTTCGATACTCTTTCGGTACCTTCGAAAGACTTGAGTAATCCAAGTTTTCTCATCAAGTTCATTATGCTTAATTTGTCAGTATAAAATAAATTCCTTCAGGAAAATGATAAGGTCTTGTCTACATGCATCAGCAGGTTTTGCCTTTCGTGAGCCGCCTTTTTCTCCTTCAAATCTCTAAACTTTGGCGTGTCCATTCTGTTTTTCCCCAAATCACAGAATGGAATCAGGTTGTAGTCTTTAATCTTCACCCTTTATCGCCTGCATCCGTTTTTTTCCGATAAAATATTCGCACGAATAAATGTTTCCGTCCGTGTGTCAATTATGTTTCGTAGATGTTTTAAAATGTTGACATTATTAAAAAACCCGACATGAAGCAAGATTCGCTCGCGTTCCACGACGTTCAAGTCACAGGCAACACGAAAAATCGTTAAATCTCCGAAGATGCGTCATATTTGTGAAGACCGCATCAAGTGTGAGTCTTCACGCGCGCGAGGAAGGAATTACGTCGCAAAATGAGACAAGCTGAGAATCAATACACCGGATGATCTCATGCTTTCATCAGAAATTCCCGCTAAGTGTTTTTTTTTACCCCCTTCCCAATGAAGGAAGGATCTGTCACGGTTCATCCTCGCTTAAATCGTCACACGTTCATCTTGGGTTGGGTCGAACATTGGCACGGGCCGCCGTAAACACCGCGTATCGTGACAGGAAGAGGGGATCTTTGTTCCGATAATCGCGGTACATGCAATTTTTCCCGACCCATCGTCCGCACCATCGAGACGAGAAATGATGTGTCTGCGTGTAGTATAGAAAAAAAACAAGAATCGAAGTTGAAAGTGTGCTAAATAAGTAGTACCCCATCAACCCATGGTCCGCGGACTGGCACCGGTCTGCAGAAGTTTTTTGCCGGTCCGCGGGATAATTTCGTCAGCATGCAAAATTTATGAATGAATAACAGAAAGCTTTATTTTCTGCTTTTTAGTGTTCACCAAGTTCAATCAACATTCCCACATCCAAAACCCCTCCCCACCCAACCCAAATCCATTCAAAGGCACACTTCAGAACCCACCAACATTTATCGAAGGTAGCAATGATGTGTGTTATCGATATCCAAAATTTCAGAAAGACAAATGCAGTTGAAACGATATGATAAAAAATGAACGTTCACTTTTCTCTTAATAACACTTTCACCTGGGAAATATATAATTTCAAGTTTTCAATTCGAGAAGCCTTTCTTGAAGCCCAGCAGCTTTCTATTTTTTTTTTAATACCTGCTTCCTTAGTTCTTGACTTAACTTTTGTAATACAAGTTTTGTTCTGATGACTTCGTGGAAGTTATTAAAATAAATTTCTGCTGGTCAACAAAAATTGTATGGAACTTTGCTGGTCCGCAAGCCCAAAAAGGTTGGGGAACACTCTGCTGAACAACCCAGCACGTACCGTTTGCCTCAGGCTGCTACTCGTCATTGCAAAGCTCCTTTCGAAGCTGAGGCGAGGAAAGAGGTTCCACATTGTTCTGGGCACTTACACAGAGACCTGCTAATCACGGAGAACATGAAAATCAACACGATTGTTTCAGAATAGCTTGCAAACATTCAAATCTCGCTTCAACAACAGTTAAATGCGTCGTATCACCGCTTGAGGAAAGATTATCACAACTGCGCATTTGATTTTTCAATGCAGCTTCGATGTATCCTCAAAGCTTTTGCGTACCTTCTACTTCGGTGGGGAAACTGAGATTTAGCATCGTCGCAGTTCACTAAAAGTTATAATTAAATTATTATTTAGAATTTTAGATATTCACTCAGAAGAATCAGCTCATTCTACGGATTCGATGTTCTTTCTCATTTGATTTAATCTTAGATTCTCAGATGGAGTGAACTATTTTTAGCGAATATTGGCCGACACCCTTTTCAAAATTGAAATCTTCCAGAATTCAATTAAACAAGTACTGCACTCACGAATATCTTTAGTTTGCAGACTAAAGAGTTAAAATCCAGATTTTGGTCGGAACTGTTCGAAGAGAATTTCAGGTTGACGATTAAGCATTAGTAGAATTCCCGCCTCTGCTTTTGAAAAAATGAAGAGCAATTGAATACTCGCTGGAATCATTTTTCAATTACAGTTTAAGAGAGAAGGTAGAAGCAGTTGCATATACGAGTATCTTGTAATCGGTGATGCATATATTCGTGCGAATACGGTATTTTTATCGAAATTTCAAAAGGAACACAGAAGTTAGTCGCATTTAACGTACCCAACCCAGCCATATCCACTGAACCTCACATATCCCAGTCGAAGTACCTCAAGTAATTTCCCCCGAAGACAATGGATGAAAAATCACGTAGTTAGGCGGTAGACTGAAAAAAAAGTCGGGTGTCGGCTGACAACGGCTGGTAGTCACTCGCGACACCAATAAAGGTTTAGAGCCTCTCTATACAGTAGCAGATGCGACATACTGATTCTGCAATAACAGTCGACTTGTTTTGCAAGCACTTTTCAAGCTTTAATCCGATATTGCTCGAGATAGGAATCTCGTCGACTCGGGTCACGTACCGACGTCGGCAGTTTCGATCAGATCAAGCCTTTCGGCACTTTTATCGATTTCGGTGACAACTTGTCGGACACGGTGAGGAACCATTACCCTTAGAGCTTTCTGATCCGCACAATATCAATGGGGCTGGGCTTGACAGCTCCTTGATGGAGGCACACTGGACCTAGGTGGTTGCCATTCACTCACCAAGCTCCATTCGCACGATTTTCCCGATTCCGTGGGCGTATACGGTCCTCATCTTATAGCCCTGCCCTACTGAGCAAGAACGTGAACTTGAAGATGTTTTATAAGTTTCTGTTACCGTGCATCTTCAGCTGCAGAACAGGTGATAGCATTCGAAGGCTCGGATAACTCACGTCCGAATTGTGCCGATTTTTTGGGGGGAAAAAGTTGGGCTGGCACTTACCCTAATATAGATTTAGATATTAAATGTCTAAATCTAAATCCCTTAGATTTTAAATATTATTCTTTTCAAAGATAAATGAATAAAAAAGAGAATGAAACTCAACAATTATGGCTGGTGTGCTACCACCGAGAATAAGCTCGAACATGTTCTCTTATCGCATGTATGAATTTCAATTCAATTCCTACAGTATTTTTCTCCCGAAGGAATCTTGGATTTGCTAAAATGTACACAAGCAAACATGGAACAAAACGTGGCAATTGAATATTTTACGTATCGTCAAAAGAAAATGCTCCGTAATCTTGAAAATATTGTAATTCTCGGCGCACATGCTTGAAAAAATCTTCCGCAAATATTTAATAAGTGCGAATGTTCTTTTTGAAATACAATCTGGGGTACTGATGGATTCGAAGGGATTGTTCGACAAACCGCTTTTCAAAATTTGCATATTTCTTTGGTTAATCAAAATATTTCGAAAACTTTTGTGCATTGCTTTGAACCTGAATAGTCTGATTCAAGGACGTTGGATGTGGGAACATTGCTTGAACCTTGTGAACACTGAAAAGCAGAAAATAAAGTTTGCTGTTCAATTCAATTCAAGATAATTTTGAAAGCAAGGTCTCAACAGTGACAAAACATTTTGCCTCCTCTCAAAGCTTTTGATCATAATGCCACAGTTTTATGTTTTAATATCATTGCAGTGCCATACACCATACAACAAAAGAGAAGACTTGATCAATTGGTTCAGTGATCAATAGTTGACCGTGATTAATTCGTTAGCAAAGTATCTCAGTCATTTGGGCTGAATAAATCTCAATGAAACAGTCACAGATACTGAAAGTGAAGGGGTTTACATATTTAAGAATCTTTTATACCGTACGAGTTAAAAAGGGGGTTCATTCAATGAATCGATCAGAAAAATATGCTAACTTTGCATCAGAATGGCTAAAGCGGTTCTAGAATGAGAAGGAAACTCGCATGAAGTTTGAAATTTATCTCGGAGAAGTTGAGAGGAAACGCAGTGACAGCGGCTAAATTCAGATGGGTCCTGCCATGCACAGACGTGCCCCGAAGAACA
>CAJPEX010000484.1:0-75821 GCA_905338405.1 Notodromas monacha
TGTGTGTTATATTGAATAAAGACTATTTTCGTCTGGAATAGACTTTTAGTATCTTAATCATTTCCCATCCTAATTAAAAGGAGACGCACGTAACTTACTACGTTTCCAGGGATAACAAATGACTTACGGTAAAATAATTCGTTCACAATAACACAGTGTAGTTCATTAATACAAGCAATAACGCGAATCTCTAAGACAATAGATGAGAGACTTTTAAATGCTCGTGAATGATTTTTATTTCGCAATATGATGGTTCAAGAGTGAAAATACTCGCCAATTCCAGAGATTTAAGAGCAATGCAATCTCATTTACTGACTCTCGCTTTTTCAGAAGATTATGTACAGCATATGTATACTGATTTAAATTTTCCAACTAGAGATTAATAATCAGAACAGCTTACAAGATGCTTTCGGAAAAAGTTTACGAGAAGTACTGAATCTAATACATTCTGAATGATCTACCCAAAGAAAAGAGAGACTAATCGTTTTTTATTCGCTGATGCTTTACGGTTTTTATCAAAAATGAGGCAACATTAGTGCTATAGAGCGTTGTCCCAGTTGAATGCGGCCTCTGATACTCGTATTTTTAGAGTAGGCCTTATTGTAAAAAAAATACTGACATAGACTATAATATGTTCTATGCGGCTCTGAAGTATTTTCTGATTTAAAGAGAAATTTGAAATTTATGGCATATGATAAGTGCAAACTTTCCAGGTACATCAGCCAGAGTTCTCCACCCATGCCACAGGGTGCTGAAAATTAGTCACGCCGGCTGAGCAATTGAAATTTATTTGTTGTTTCAACCATAATCCAAAATTCAGGGAGAAAAAAAATTTAAAAATTTTCAATTTTTGAACTGGGCCTGAAAAATGTCATCATCCTGTGACACGGGGTGGAGAACTCTAAACTGAAAATTTTTCACTCCTCCTTATTTAAAGTGAATTGGGCTTTTTCTTTTAAATCCGATAAAAAATCCCAGAAACTTGGAAAATCATAGGCTATAACTTATAAGTCATAATTTTTTTTACAATCACATCTATACTCTCTAGAAAAATGTCAGAGGCCGCGCGGAACTGAGACACAGACCTCACATTCACCCCAAAGAAAATGCATCCCCGTGAATTCTCCTTCATCCCTTTCGTCGAGACAAAACCATCGGTGCTGGTGTTCTCGATGTTTTGTCAACCAAATCATTGTTACTGGGTTTGTGGAAAAACACTTGGCCACGGTATATACAGTAATGGCTTACGTTTTTCCAGCGAAGGAGAGGATAAAAAAAAAGAGAGAGAGGAGGAAATGATCGAAGGGGAAAATATTCGTCTCGCCGAACATTTTTCTTCTCGCAGCCAAACAAGCGATTGATTTCCCAGAGTGCTGGAAACGATCTAGAAAGTCACGACTGCGTCGAGGTAGTTCTTCCTTTCCTCTGGCAGCAGCGATGTGAATAGATAAATAAATAAACTGAGCCAAAGACCCGGATATATATCAGCGAACAACAACCAATCCGCGCGTGTGTGTGTGTGTGTGTGTACACATTTGCCAAAGGGATGGAAGGGGAAAAAAACAAAAAATAAATCTGGGTGACCGATCGGGAACGTGTTGGATCGATTGTCTCACGTGACGCTTCTCGGGCGGCAATGGAACGAGCGCCCGAGCGGCGCCACGCTCTACAAACGATCTTGCCACTGCAGCGGCGGTCAACCGATCGAGCTGCAATGATGCTGAGCTTGATCATGTGTGCGTGTGTGTTCACACAGCCCGAGGCCATTCCGAAAGAAGAAAAAAAATGCACGCAACTGAATCTCTTATTAGATTTCCGGAACAAGGAACCTGAGCATCTGACGATGGATCAGAAGAAAATATGCGCACTGATGTGCCCATGTAATTTTTTTTTTTTCAAAAGGAAGGAGGAAAACAAAATTCAAGTTCAATTTACTTCTTATTAAATAGATTTAGTTGAACCTCTCATTTCAGTCGAACTTCCAGGGACCAGCAAAAAAATCCAGCTTGGTTTCCAGTCGGGAAAACGAGCATTTTTCGGCAAGGAATAGAGAAAAGAACTACAGAAGATTTTTATTGGTGATATTCTGGGACTTAAATTGCTTTTTAAATGAGTCTTTCAATTCCTTTAAAAAAACAAGTTACATTTTAATTGCGTTTCTCCTTCCTGTGTCGATTATCTGAACAGAAAGCCTCCAGATAGTCCAGAAAATTCGACTCAAAATGGAGATTTATGATTGGGGAAAGTCTTCGACAAGTTATGGAGGTTTTTTAATGCATTTCTTCTAAGGGAATTCAAACAGAGACTTGAAAAACTTCCGACATAGGAAGATATTTGATTTAAGGAGGTTTGAGTAATTAAGGTCCAGCTGCATTTCTTATTTTTATCCAAGATATTTTGGTTATTATATGTACATAGAGGCAAATTTCATTCTAACGTTAATCGAAATTTTCCTGATGAGTTCAGGTCAGTAAATGGCTTATGATTGGAAATTATGGGAGCATGTTTCCTCAAATGTTTCAAGTGTATACCGTAATTTGCGCAACCGTTTTAAAACCGCTGCATAATTGAATTTATTCAAAATTTAATCCTACCCTCTTTAAAGTAGTGATGAATTCTTGAGAACTCCCAGCAGAGAATCCATTCACCAAAGCTTATGAAAAACGAATTCCATATTTACTCAATTATTACGTAGCAATCTTGCATAAGACACGCACTTTCATTTTTGAGCTAGAATATTAGTCAAGTATCCCGCTGCTTGAAACACACACCCCAGTTTTCGGTGAAAAACGTTTACAATTGAAAAATCTCTACAGCTAAATAAATTATCAATTCAAGTACAATGCTCTAAGAAAAGGATAATTCAGTTGTATTTAATTTGTTCCCTTTTACAGCGCATCATCGCATGCAATATCATCCCAGAATGTGATCACTCACCAGAATTTTGAAAAATTTTTAGAAAAAGTTTTTGTTTGGGTGTGACACACACACATCCACTTCATTTTTAGTTCAATTTGGGGGGGGGGGGGATATTGCGCAGGGTACTTTCGTGAATACAATCAATTATTGATACACGTTCAGAATAAGTCCATAATTAAGGGGAAATAGAATACTGTACGTCTATCAAAGGCTTTTTCATTCCTACAGCGCTGACGAATGCACTACTTTATTTTCTTTAAGCATGAATGATTCTCGATAAAAAAAAATATGCTCTGACCTGACCTAACACTGTCCACGCCACAAAAAAACCTCGAGAAACTATAAATGTTGATTTTTAAAAGCACGCAAGGGATTGGTAAGGAATTATAAAACTGCCCTACTTTGGTCCTTCAATAATTTATTGATATCATATTTCAACACACGCAAATGCAAGTGCAGGGTAAAAATTAAATTGCCTCTGGCTAACAGTGCGTAATTTCCACATGCATGAATTTCTATACGAGACGTCAAACATTTTGGAACACTTAACCATCCATCTTGTCCGAATAGACGCGATCTAATCACGCTTTTCGGGGAAGAAAGATCTTCGTGATATATATTTTACAGCATTATCCTCGTACGTCAAGCAATTATTGTCGGAGTTGCGGGAGATTTGTTTCAATGGTGTCTGCGGCATGTTCAAAGCGCCTCATTCATCACTGATATAGATCTTCACTTGTACATCTTTTCGCACAGTTATTCCATTTTTTCCCAAAGACCTGAGAGATAAAATTTTAACGTTTTTAATGGTCGTGTGAAAAAAAACAAGACGTCTGAAAGGAGAAAGTGTCAGCTATTGAAAAATGACTTTCAACGAGATCCCTATATCACAGCCTCCTTCCAAATAATTGTATACCAAATATTTGAATTTTTGTTTTGAAAAAATCCCTTCCGTCGGCATTCAGGCTATTAAAAGCAAGGCCCGTGATTCATGATTTCAAGGGATAATGACATTACGATTTATTTTATTCTACAGTGCTCAGGAGGAAAAAATGTTGGCGAAGTTCGTTATCCGGCTGGTGTGCATAACGGCTTTCGTTTCGGCAGCAGGCAAGTGCTGATTTCTTATTTATAATTTTCGTTATGTTCTTTTGGTTGAATAAACAAAAATAATTATCGTGATTTCTATTGCTCCGTCGGCTAAAATTTTGTAGTTGATAATTAAAAATAACTTCCGATGCTTAATTAGCAAATAAATAGCTTCCTGGTAAGGGTGATCCAAGACTATATTACAGTATATACCGCCAGTAAATCTGCAAGGCAACGATCGAGTGAAGACGAGCGAATTTAAAAAGAAAATATTTATTTTATCACATACAGTGATAAACGAGCAATAATCAATATGGATGCATAGGTTTCAATCATCTTTATTTCTCAAGGGTTCAATTTAGCAATCAATTGTTCCAAAAATTAAAATTTACGAGTCCAATGACAAATGCAGGAACTTTATGTACGCGGAAATCCCAACTATGACTTTTTCAATCAAGAGAAATTGCCGAGTATAAGAGTATAAAACAAATTTAGTTTTACTCATTTTTGAATAACAACAAATTTAACTGCATCATTGCAATTGTATCGTTCTCGCCTTACTCAGAATTTCCGCATTTTTCTGTAATCTAACTGACTTATTATTCTTACAAAATTGTATCGTATTTTCCATTTGAATGTTGAGATAATCACCAGTCAGCTCCGGAATGTTTTCACACTCATAATTCTACTTCGACGTCAAAAATTAGAATGATCACTGGGTAATAATTTTCAACGGGCGCTTCAAGTTATTAGTGACTACAATGCTTCACAATTACAGATCGTTTTCACTTCAAAATTTTCCGATCTTAAAATGTATAATTTCTTCCACAGTTTTATGTGAAATTCCGTCTAATGTAAATTGTAGGTATGGAATCATGCGTTATCTTGAAACTGCTAACTCATGCTGTAAAATTGAAGTTAGGTCACTTTTTCTTATCAATTTCGGAGATAAACCGGTGAGGATGAAATTGAAGCATGTTACTTCGAAATAGTTAGAGCTTTGTTTTTGGGATGTATTTCACCCATAGAAAAATGAGGCATCTGACCCAGCAAACGGGGTTATCACAACAGATAGCTTCACCGCGATGCCTTCAAAATAGTCCTGCAATTTTCGCACTTTTCCCTTGGACCAGGAATCCGAGTCAACCTTGCATAACAAGGCCAGTGCATCTGGTCACTGTGACAGCACTTGGTCACGCAGCAGCACGCCATTGATCTAGTTTCTCCTCTTCTTCTCAAAATGTCCATAGATCCGGTGCGGACAGTTCACACAACATTACCCGCAACCGGCAAGTGGCTGAAGCTCATGAAACAACTCCGCTCCATCTACTCAGACAGTGTGCTTGAGTCTTCAGGCGTGGAAACGAGAATCCGACCTCAGAACTGGAACGACCTTTGGAGCAGACTTCCCGCGTCACCCACATCTACGACAGCGGAAGAACAACGTGGTCCTCAACAAGAAGTGAACCTTTTGGTAGTGTCCAATTCGACACGAGAAGGCGACTACGAACCCATGGCTATGCTCTTGCCATCCACACTGATGAAAGAGCTCACGGACACAGC
Organism: Notodromas monacha; assembly: GCA_905338405.1. NCBI lineage: Eukaryota > Metazoa > Arthropoda > Ostracoda > Podocopida > Cyprididae > Notodromas > Notodromas monacha. Next base: position 5,572 of record CAJPEX010000484.1, read on the forward strand.
CAATTCCTTACCAGAGTTTCCCTTGACGCAGATTCTTGCCAGTCTCCTGAAGCCCGTGGTGGTGACTGGACTGGGTAAAACTCCAGTGTACTTTGAAGAAGCCTTAGCACAAGTGGTTGATGGTCCAGGTCGACGTCCGTTCCTTCGAGTCATCAACTCCACACTGCGGGATGAACAAGTTTTGGACTCTGTGCTCTCAAAGACACTCGGTGTCGAAGTACCGCATTTGGAAACACGAGCTCCGAATGCCCCTGGGAGCCAAGACCACGTCATAAACATAATACTCATAAACTACCTGCCAGATGACGAAGAATCAAAGCATCATGGAACACAAGCCCTGGATGTTGTCAACATGCGTCCGGTATCGAATCAAGGACCACTGCCACCACCGTACCCAGCGCAGATTCCCGATGGACCCATCGGACCTTCACAATGGGATAACACATTTCAAGACCTGTTTCACAAATTGGCTGAAAGTCAGCAGCAGGCAAAGCCAAGCAGCGTGAGCTCTTCGGCAGTTGGATACACAACCTCTGGGGCCACACCAGGAGGAACGTATTCCCTGGCTATGACTCCTTCCGGTGCCGTTGGTGGCCATCAAGGGGTTAGCAGTAGTAGTAGTGGAGCTAATGGCGAGAGACCCCTGTTGGAGACAAACCAGCACTTGCCAGTACCAGTGCAGCTAGAGAACAAGCTGTGGACTGCCACAAACGGAAGCAAATCATCAATGGGCCCTTTCGGAGCGCAGTATGTTGACTCTGCTGGTAAGAGGAATCCCGCTGGGCTTTTTCCCCCTCGTACCCCTCTCCCTTCCCCTGCTGTTGCCGCCAGACCCCAGGTACAGCAGAGAAATAACCCTGTTGCACTGGCCCTTGAACCCGGGAAACAGACTGCGCAGGTACTCATGACTGTGAGCAACAGTCAGGAGCCCACGCCAAATTTCAGCAGGATCTCCATGGCTGCAAGGCTCGCCATGTTGCCAACACTAGCTGCTGGGGCAGCAGCTGTCTGGCCTCTCTGGATCAGACTTTTCTCCAGTTTGGGGGCCAATTCCAGACGAAGATCTTCCAACAGAAAAGAACAAGTTGGTGAGGACTATGAATACTTCACGGGACCCAGTGAGCAAATGGCTACGGTCAAGAAGAAACCTAAGCAAAGCGTGCGAATCAAACGCTCCATGCCACAGGAGCTCCAAGATTTCCTTTACTGGCTCCAGACTCAAAAGATCGCCTCCACAACCACTCTAAAACCGGTCAGTGCAAAAAAAGATGAGAAAAACTTGCTCAAGTGGCTGGAAGTTTCTTCCCCGAAACCCAAGGAGTCAGATCCCATGATTCAGTTTAAACCTGCCCAACCAAAGGGTATTCTTACCAAAGAGAATGACGGTACTTTCATCCAAACCCAGCTCACAGTTATGGATAGCGATAAAAGTGATTACTATCCCCTCAATCACCACAACTCCACAGCTTACCCAAGCTTCTTGAAGAACAAAAGCAAGAAACCACATTTGTCACTCTTGTCTGTGACTCTGTCGCCACTGAGACCCGTGACTTCATCATCCAATGGACTTGTGACATTTACATTCGTTCAAGATGTGCCTGACATGCTCAAAAAGCCAGATGCTCAGAAAAAGGAAGGTTACTACTCATCAGAACCAGTTGCAGAGAAGTACACAGCAACTTCGAGTCCCCTAACTTACATAAACGGGGTCCCTGTTACTGCAGAGATGCTAAAGAATGAGAGCTTCATGAAGGAAAAGTTCGGGAATGACGTGCTGGAGATATTGGGCAGCCAGACAACGTCTTGGTTGCTAGATCATGGACACATGGAAGAAACCTTCAGCTTACACACGACAACCACAATGAAACCTCCTACAACACCAGAACTCGAACGTGAAAAGCTGCACTCGTCCGGACAAAACCCCTTCAGATTGCACCCTTTCGGGAATCAGTATCAGAGTACGCTCCACGACTATTTGCTCCACAAGGACACAGTCACAACACAACAAAACGGGTACTACTCTCATCACTTCCCGACACCTTCACCAACGAGAGGCGGTTCTGGGGCCACACAGTTCCTATCCCAGACTGTGTCCATGACACCTTCCAGCCTTAACCAACACCAATCCACAAAATCCCAGCATTCTACTAACCCTTACTACCATTTCCTGAGCCCGACTTCGACCGTAAAGTCTAATGTTGTTTCAGGTGAGGACGACACTAGCTCGTGGCAAGTACGGCCAACAGCGAGCACCACACACTACTCGCACTACTACCCTTCCTCCAGCACCTCGCACACTGGTTACACTTACACTGCCACTCAGAAACCCGAGAGCTTTTTTGTAGACCGAAACCCGGAACCCGACGTAACAACAACTACTACGACCACTACAGAAGCACCAGTGGAGTTTGAAACATCCGTGATCACAAATGCCGAGTCCACTGGAGTCAGGGTACAACTACGTCCCATGGGAGTACTTGGATCATTGGCTGTTGTCCTGGGTGGATTGGGAATGGGTGTCATGCTGTTCCCTGCATTGTCGGTCACATCACTGGCTGCGCCTTTCGGACGTCGGCAAGACAACAACCAAGCTTCGAACCCACCAGCTGAATACGTGTACGATTACGACGACGAACCCGTGAATAGAGGTTCGCAGATTTCGCGGGTCGATGCAAAAACAACCAAGATGTTGGCGGCAAATGCGAAGAGCAGCAGCAAGAAGAACACGAAGCAAGCAGCAACAACAGCCTCATACGCAAAAAAAGCCCCGTCGGACTACAACGATTATTATTACGACTATTACGAAACGAGTCCTGGAGAAGTACCAAACAATGTAAAAACAAAATCCGAATCACCACACGTGTTGCGGCGATTGGTGGAGAATGTGAAATCCGCGATGGACTATCTTAAAAGAAAAGATACTAAATCGCGGCCAATGGCTTCAACAGTTAATAGTAGAGTTTCTCGACATGGCAGTAAGAAATCATAAATGATTCACTCTTTCCCAGCTTCTGTGCCTTTGCCATTCTCCAGAAATGCTACCGGTATATATATTTTTTTGTTGAAAGAACGGTCTACCCTGGAGCTTGGGGTGCTTTTCGGAGATCTCTGATGCAGTATTGAAATAATTTATCGCTAAACTAGTATCTAACAACATCTCTTTAATTTGATTTTTCGAGTGCATGTATTTATTATGAGCAGCCCAAGACATTTTCTGGGTCATCCCGAATGTGATATTGTCAAGGAATGCTCGCGGTTCATATTGTTACTCAATCCATGCTTTCTCAGACTTCGTTTGAGATGTTTGACCTTTGTTTTGATTCAAATGTGCGGAGAATTCGGGGCTCACGGAGAAGTGTTGGTAATAATGTGCAGTGAATCGTCCGTCTGATTGTGCGAGGAGTTCGTGTATTGAAAGTGAATTACACGTTCAGACGCAGTCTACAGTATTCTGTAAGTTGCTTCAGATTATTTCATATATTGTGTCGGATCTAAAAGAAATTTTTTTAAATGATGAAATCAAGCATCAAAATTTTCTTCTTCTGGTGTTCGACGGTAGTCGGTGTTCTCTTTGTAACCAGAATTACTATTTATAAACGAAGTACTGTACAAGGAACCGTTCTCTCGATTTTGCAGCTATCAAGATTTGAAATTCGTCTCGAGTGAAATATATTGAGGGAGAAGAATTAACCCATGTACTGACGTACGGTATTGACCTGCTAAATCCTACAGCAGCACCAAGCTCAGGAAAATGAAATTCCAAAAGTACGCAAAAAGCACAAAGGCGTTGCACTTCGTGGTCTAGCAAAAGTCTTGGATCACATCAAAAACTCACTAACCCTTGACCAAACAAATCGAAGAAGCTTGAAAATAGAAAATGCCTAGCGAATTCAAGCTGGCTTGTAGTTGCCTTCTGGTGTGTACCACCACTGACCAGTCAAGATCCTTCGAAACAGTTCTTTAAGCAGCATCCTTCTCTCTTTCTGGGCTTTACTGAGAACACCTTTGTTTTCTTCTGCCCGGCGAGATAAGTACGGCAACACCTCGAGGATTGGACCATAGGGAACATACTTGTACACCGAGTAGCCTCCCTGGCCTGTAAGAAGACGAATTAACAGGTTTTTTGACATGGTCTACTCAAAGGCAACACAGGAATCTTATACTAGTCAAACACGCGAAGTTTGAGGCAACTGTGGAACAAAGACAATAGATTGAAGAGAAAAATTACTCAAGAATGAAACGCTCACCAAGTGGGAATGAAACCTGATCACACATTCCATAGAGTTGTCCAAAACAAACTATCTTGTCTGATGGCAGAATGTCGAACTCCTTCATCCTGAAAACAAGAGTGGAAGGCTTATTCCAGTATTTCAATATTAATCTAAATCAGAAAGCCATTGGATCCAAACGAACCCGTTTCCAGTCAAGACTTAAAACAACACGTCTCCAGCAATAACCTCGAACTTATGACATCAACTTACCTCGGGCAATGTACAGTGGGTCCCTGCATAACGACCCAATCCATTATGAGTTTCGTTATACCGAATTTTTGTGATTTCATCGTAATAACGACCCAATCCATTGAGTTTTATTTATTTATTTAATTGGTTCCAACCACTCACAAGAAGATAATATAGAAATACACCATAACATTTGCCTATTTTTCTGCAGGAAAATTGGAAATTCAATAATACTTAGCATGCCACCTCGAGGAAATAATCCAGCTCGCTTGCAACTTTCACAATGTCTCGCATTGTGGAAACAAGAAGTTGAAAACTTATGTGATTATCGAAAAATGCTTGCGCTTTCGTTCACAAATTTTCAAAATTTGCGCATTTTTGGGCCAAAATTTTTTTTATGCGACATAATTTTGTAATGCGTGCAATACTTCACCCCTAGAATTTTTGTTCGTAGATCTTTTCTTACGCGGGGACTCGCTGAATAGCAACTTTTTCTCTCATTTGATTATTAATCATCTAGGCTTTCACAGAATAAGAAGCTTCTTCCGCGAGAGCAAAATACTAATACATAGGCACTTGATCCCCGAATATCCGCAAACCGGAATGTTGACTCACTGTTGGACAGCAAACCGAATGCTTTCTTCATTATGACTAGCCACCATGATAGCAACTCTGTTCGGCTTGCCCTTCAGAGTCATTTTAAACTCCTTGGCCCTTTTGACAACCTCCAGCAAGCATTTGTGGTACATTTGGTTAGTGGCTTCATAGGACGGGTTGATTGGGTCTTCATAACCCAATGCTTTAGCACGAGCACGTTCTTGATCCATGTAAGCACCTCGCACAAGTTTCGCGCCGAAATAAAAGTTCTGTCGCCTTGCTTGCTCCAGATCGAACACGAGATTGTCGTAAGAGTCCTTTAGGTAGCACTGGTAAGTGTTGAATACAATCGCCTGGAATCACAACATAAATCAGTAATGGTCAGGATTACATCAAGTCATGATCGATCAGAATGAAAAATAAAGGCTATGTACTTGAAATTTTATTTTTTCCTGAAAAAAAGTTTAGTTGACCAACCTTTTCCGTGTTATATTTTCTCATCATTTCAACGGTCAATCTGGAAATCGCAGGCTGAAAGTAAGTCTGTTCAGCATCCACCATCACTCTGACATCACGCTCTTTTGCATACTGGACACCCGGAAAACATTTTCAGTTACAATTGAACAGTTCCAATTGAAACTCGAAAACACAGTACTGTACCTCGAAAACTGTCCTTAGCCTCGTCATCATATTGGAAAACATTTGTTCTTCATCGTTGGTGAGTGAACCAATCAAGGGTACCATCTTCCCGGATTCCAAACTTGGAACTTTGAAGGCATCCAAAAGCAGGACGTCATCATTCAGTAAACCTCCCCAGGAGAATAAATGAATTAACCTGGAAAAAATTTAAGCGCGACAAACATTTAAAAAAAGAAACCCCCACTACGAATCATGAAATCAGATTCAGGGAAAAACTCACCCTTTCTGGTCATACGTCATGTGCTGTGCAAACTCTCTCACGACATCAGGCTTCACAGGGCTCATTTCTTCAAGTTTTTTCTCGAAATCTTGCGGGTCAACATCCAGCTTCATAATTGGAGTACCAGAATCTGGCGTCATACCGACAACTTCCCTAACATAGCACCGTGTTTTCGCAATGGTCTCTGAAAGCTTCAGCTTTAAAAATTTCAAAGGCATTCAATCCGAGTTTCGACGGTCAATTCATCAAATAACATACCAATAACTGAGGCCTCCCCAAAGCAGTAAGCTTGATAGCAGCAAAACCAGTTCCCTGGGTGGAATCTGCACCGAAAAGAGATTTCATTTCATGTTTTCAAATCTCATTGCAGGAGTCATGGTACACAGATCATCAGAATTTCTGACTAGCAAGAGAAATACCTTCACTGAACATGAGGGACATTGATTTTCGACGCCGCTTATCAAAAGACAAAAGTCAGTCTGGCTTAGGAATTCTCATATTTTCACATATTTAAAGCTTAAAAAAATAGTCTGGTCAATTGCAAACCAAATTTTCAAGATCTTCTAATTCAATATTGAAAAAATAATACTGTAACTTACAAGCAACAGCATCAATGGAATCCAGGAAAATCTCCATGTTCTTCTCACATTGCGCTTCTCCTCGATAGAAAAAGGTTCGCGCACCAATTACACCTTTCCGCCGGTCCAAAAAAGACTGATGAGGCTGATACCTAGGGAGGTCTAAAAAACTAATTTTACAAGGGATATTCCGAAAATATGAATGAACGTCTCACCTGGAGATCCATCAGGATGACGTGATCGAATCCCGCTAAGGAATAATGAACACAATCAAATTACTGATTCCAAAAAAAAACCGACCAGGAAGTAAAACGTTTTTATGATCAAGATCAAGCTGATTACTCGTCCTCGGGAAGAATATTATTGGATCTCAAAGGATTATGCAATCAATGACCTACGACTATAGAAAAACACCAAGTTTTATGACTCAGGAAGTGGACCCGGTCATTTGCCCATGCCCAGTCATGGTATTGATAATCGATAACAAGGCTTTGAAGAAGCCGCGATAGCTAGGGAATGTTTTCGAGAGCATCCGAAATTAACATACGCCAATTCCATCGCTTTTGCTTCTTCCTCACTAAGATCCTCTTCGGCCGAGTAATCCAAGATGGCCTTCACACCAAATGAGTTCATCCTGGCAATAACTGCTTTGACTTCTTCCTGGTCTTCCCCTGCCACGAAATGGCCGTAGAATGAAGCCTTCATTGCTGCTTTGAACAGCTTGTCTCCAAGGACGGCGTTTGTCCATTTCATGATCTGTCACGTGAAAACGAATCTTGTAAGGCTTCTTTTGCTCCGTCGCTAGCGACGAAACAGTCAACACCAAACCAGGAATGATAATAAAAACAATTCGAGAGAAAAAGCTTCGAAAAATACATTTAATTGCTCATTAAAAACATGTACAAGGCAAACATCCACGGGTCACCCGAACACCCTAGGGTCTCCAAGGAACGTATTTTGAGAAAAGCAATTATACAAGGTGGCCCGGAAGAATGTGGACCGTTTTCACAGTCTAAATCCATAATAACAATTCAAGGGCAGATTCAAGGCTAAAATCACTTTTAATTAAATTGTTTCGAAATATTTTTCACTATATTTTTTCATACAAGAGCCATGGTAATTAATAAAACTTGCCGGCAAAAAAAATTTCGAACTTCAAGAATTTGATTATAATACATAAATACAGTATTGAAAAAATTCAAACTTCCCATACTTTGAATAGTTTGAAAAGGTGATTAAAATTTAAAATATATCTGTATTACCATGATTTTTTTTTTCATGAAATTGAAAGCAGCTGGAAACTCTCCATCCAATGCTTGATGTGTTTCCTGTGAAATTTATTGAGTAATGAAATTAAATTTTGGCGTGAAAATTGCAAGCTGCTGAAAAATCTCTATCCAATATTTTGCGAGTTTTTTTGTGATATTTATTTCGTAACTAGATTTCAGTCGAAAATATTCAAGAAGTTCAACCCGATCATCTCGAAAAATATTTTGTGGGGAACTTCTCCACGCAGAACGTCAACGACATGCACCTTGAGCATCCAAGAAAAACATTCGCTTTCAAACTAAAAACAAATCTTTATTCTTGTGGTGTGCGAGGAGAGATTCTACTCCGCATAGCCTTCAATTCAAGGAATGCAGACTGAATTCGTTGAAAAAATAGTTCAATTTTCTGTGTTATTACGCCTTCTCAAGAAAATAATTAATTGGCATTCATCTTTGTTACAATGACTTAAGAAATGCAGACAAAAATTGTGACCAGCATTGGGTGCTGGATAAAATACAGTATTGTACTGTAACGTTATCGTCGATGAGAGGCACGAATCCTTCATCAGACTGTTTATTGCACACTACAGTATTTATATTTAATAATTTGAAACAGAATCTGAATTTTTGGAGGTCACAATAAATTGCGAACTTCGAGGGCGAACGTCCTCATGGTCAGCGACTTTTATTTTCTCAAATGACCATTCCGGCGATACTAATGCAGGGCGGTAAAACTAATCATGATTGAAAAGGTAGATAGACTGAACTATCTTAACTTTCATTTTTTCATCAAGTGGTAGCCTTCACTATTGAGAAACCTATCATCGTCTTAATACAAATATGAGTCTTCCAACACCTTCAGCACACCAGTGCTCAAACAGCTATATTCTGAAGTCTGCCATGCTCAAAAACACCAGAACTCTGAGGGTTACAGAAAAATTTATCACGACGAGTACTTTCGTTTAAGAACGTAAATTCTGCTATGGTTGCGAGTCTGAAAAAAAAGCTTGACTTCGGATTTAGAGCTTGTAAATACTCACACTTTTATTTTTTGCCACGATTGCAGGCACGGCGCAGACAGAAAAAACGAGACAACCTCGCAGGAGTTCAGCATTGGTCTTGCTTCTAAACGCGGCCTGGTGATCCTGAAATTCCAAGTCCACGTTGTCTCTCGCAAGAGTGGCCAAAGGTCTGAGCCAGATCCGCGGGAGCCTTCCCGACTGTCTAAGCACAGTGCTCATTTGCCCGCTTGAGAGCCCGAGCTGAATCACCGCGACACCTTTGACACTCAAAATAGCACAGTGAACCAGCGTCACAGATCACGAAGTTGGCACACAACGCACCCCACCGCAATCATGCATCAACACACTGCGGCACATACCCATTGTCCCCTGATTCCTGATGGCCGAATAGACCTGTCACGAAGGTTAACCTCCTAACACAAATGAATTCCAGAAAAATCTTACCGACAAACCTCCACTATTGACCTCCCGCTGCTTTATTCGCTGCGTGGTTAAATTAGCACCCTTTAATGAGGAACAGCACGCAGACGTTCAGAAAGTTTCATGAACAGCGATTTCGTAAAAACGGTGATGGATATTCTAACTGAGCTGACCAAGTAATCGAGGAAGATCACCACTTCAGGCCAAGGCAAATCATAAAGCACACACACAAAAAAATAAAATCCGGATACACAGCATCAGATCTGAACTCCGTATTACCGATGATGCGTGTGAGGTCATTCCGACGTTCGAATAGGCTTCTCATCCGAAGTGAGGTAAAGAAGTAGGAAGAAGCCAATAATTATTTTTCAAAATCGCAGCTAAACAAGGCAGAAATTCTGTATGATCATGTTGAACACTACGCAATACATATAAAATTTTATATTCATTACGGTATTGTAATGGATGTCTTCGGAGTAGACACAGAAGAAATGGAAAAAAAGGAAGACACTGGTAAAATAAAGGCAGCATTATGAATACCTTTGGAAGAACCTGATGCTTAAGAACACACACGAAAATAAAATAACGATATGCGTCGTAGGATCTAGTATCTGGGATTCTAGAAGTCAACACTGCGTTCGCCAACAGGTACAGAGGATAAAATACTGTGTACATTTGTTCAGTGGATATTCAATCCTTTTATCATCCTGTGCGCTCATATTTTATTTCTTTTAAAATTTCCAATGTAACATTCGATTACTTTTAACGATGCAGATCCAAAATCGCTTGGTTTCCAAAAACAAAGCAAAAAACAAATCTGCGTTTTGACAGCTACTGGTGTTGAGACACTAGTTAATAATCAATCACCTAAGTACTTTTGAACATCAAAAGTCATGAATTCACGAAGATATCATTGGATACAAGTGGTGCATTATTGTGCACAACTTCGTCCGAAATCAATTTTCTCCAAAAATTGACGAACTCATCCAAAAACAATACCAAGGTAAACAAAAACTTGAGAGCTCCCTATACAATATTGGGCACTTGTACACGAGAGGTGAACGAACTTGCGGTAAGAATTGTCAGGAGTCGTTCCATTTTTCGAGAAATTAATTTAATTCTGACGAATATAATTGTCACTTCCGCGATTAATTGGTTCGAACTTGAATAAACTTTGACAACATAAGAAGAAACACTGATTAAACAAAGCAGAAACTAACATTCAAATTTCAAAAGAAGGGAATCCAGATTTCCACTCATTATAGAGCCGCGGTTTTGAACTGACAACCAGGAAGTGCTGTCCAGTTCGTTCCGACAGTCTGGAATGCTTGTTGACTGCACAGCTCGCGGTGAGCTTCTGTCGAATCCCTTCGAAGTCACACCGGGGCTTGATCCCCGCGGTATATTCAGATGCTGCACATATTGTGCCTCTTCTGTACGTGCGTTGCTTACAATTATTCAGCAATTTTTATTAATACGAAATAACATTTCAGTGTCACAGTGGTTCTTCTTCGTCTATATTCGTGCAAGTTAATGACACACTCAAGGAAATAATGGGCGCCAGTTCCGCGAAGATCAATAAGGCAATATGTGCAGGAGTTTGAAATTTTAAAATATGATAAAAGCTAATGATGCTAGACGAAAATCGAGAACCCAGAGATATCCCAGTTGGAGGATATTAAGTACCCTGAATAGACAGTATACAATAATCTGAAGGGGGCAGGATTTTCTCTAGCAGTTAAACATGTCAAAAATAAACCTTGACCACTGAAAACACATACAGAAAATAAAAGAACCTGCTCACAGAAATAAATCACGAGCAATATTAAACAATAAATTGCAAATAAACGTTGAATATACGATCTGGCAAACAAACCCGGTAATGAAGATTGCTGGTTTGAATACAAAATAAAAACGCGATTCTCCGACATTTCAAAATTCAAAACAAATGCAGCAGCAGTCTTGCAAAGCACTCACTGTGATGCCGAGAAGAATACAGTACCATACCTGTATCCAAACAGATTTATGGGAACATCTGTATGCGCAGATTTTACTACATTAAATCACACGCGCACTTTCATCCACGACAGCTAATAGTTCAGCCTCATTCTATATTTCTGAGACCACACTAATCTACGCGTAATACAAAACCCTTCTACTACAATTGCCTCGATAGGTAGAGAGGGCTGAACACCGACGGCAACCATATCAAGCTCTATGAAAATGCATGCATAGTTCACAACGCATCCGGTCAACTGCGTGAGCTGACCAAATTCCAGTCGGAGAGAAATTCGCTCGATTGTGGACATCATCGTTGAAAAACGGTCATGGTGATCGTTGTTCCTTGAGTTGAAACTTTGAGTGCGAATTATTTGTCAAGACGAAATTGAAGGGTGCGGAAATTAGAGTGCAGTATAATAACTGATTTGTTACCTGAACTGCATGTGGTACACGTTGTTCCCGACGCTGCTGGCTGGGAAACCCCACATTTACGTGAAGTATGGCGCCTTGAGATTATGCTCTACGAAAAATGTATTTCTTCGTCCTTTGAAAAGCAGCATCATTTTGGTGACCTCTCGCGGCGGCATTCTTTTCACTCATAAAATGTATTGTGAATGTCTTCGTGTTGTAACGTTTTGATTGCTCTCCGAGTACCGTATCGTAATTGTGAAAACTTCTTTGACGACTTTTTCAGTTTTTGCGTGTACTGTACTGTATATGGTTCTTCAATATGAAGAAGAAAGAGAATGCATCGCAGAAAACAACAAAGGCTTCTCAAGTCAAGGCTGCTCGCCTTCTGTCCAAGAAAGCGAAGAATCGTACAGGATTGAAGAAGTCAAAAGATGTTAAGAAACTTCCCAGTAAGAAAAATGCGCCCAAGGTTTGCAAGCCCCTCGAAGGGAAGTCCAAAGCCCCTAAGATGCGCCTGAAGAGAGGTGAGACGTCATCCTCAAGGCTTGTTACCGAGGATTGAGGTGACTCTCCCATGATCGTTCACTGATTCGCGTTTTAATTCTCAATTTAGTGATGACGAGTGAGGAGAAAAATGCATGGAAGTTGAAAAAGGGAAAGAAATATTGGGACCTGTACAAGGAAGTGCGGAAACAATTCCATGAAGATAAAGAAAAATTGGATCGAATGACGGCGCTTGCTAGCAGAGCTAAAGCTCTATGGGAAATCGTTCGGAGAGAGGATATCAGTGCCGATGAACGCCTGGTAAAATCTAAGGAGTTATATCGTCTGGTAAGGGGACGGATCATGAAGGTAAGTCGGAATCGCTTGGTAGAAATTTGAGAAAAATCATCTGCAAGTATTGAGAATTTCCGAACGATTGGTAATTTTTCCAGATCGTGCAGCTGGATGATTTGTCCCGCGTGTTGGAAAGCTTGATGAAGCATGGCGATATCGAAATTCGTGCAGGATTGTTCGAGGAACTGAAAGATCACATTGTGGAACTTGCGAAATCGAAGTACGGTCACTTCTTCGTTATGAAGGTAAACACGACGACATTTTTTGTCTCACGCACAAATCTGAACTTACGTTTTTATTTCATAGGTCTTGCGATATGGCTCGAGAGATCAGCGAGATCACGTCATTTCTAGTTTTCGTGGAGTCGTTCCTGAACTGATGAACCATAAAATAGCTTGCGAAATCGTTGCGACTGCTTACAATGACTGGGCAAATGCTGCGCAGCGTGGACTGCTTCAACAGGAGTTCTATTCACCGGCGTATATTCAATTCAAAGACACCTCCGTGACATCGCTGGACAAAGCATTGGCTGCAGAAAATGCAGATCGAGAGAAAATACTGGAGTATTTGCGAGAAAAACTTGACCCAATTATTTCGAAGTGAGTGTGGTCAAGGGCTAGATGTTTTTTCAAGATGCATCGACTTTAACTTCATTCCTGATTCATTTTTTTTATTCCTTAAAGAAATTTGGTGCAACATAATCTCATTCAAACTCTTCTGTTGGAGTATCTCACGCATTGCGGAGCAGCCAGCAAAGATGACATGATAAGTATCATGAAAGAGCATTTGGTGCATATGCTGCACACGAAAGAAGGCACCAGGGTAGCGATGCTTTGTATTTGGAACACATCAGCGAAGGTTTGACGTTCACCGTGATCTTATGTTATTTTTACAAATAAATTTAATTTCAAAATGTCTGCATAGGATCGAAAAGTGATTATGAAGAGCTTCAAGACACACGTTGGTCGGATTGCGAAAGAGGAACACGGACATATGGCTCTGATAGCTCTGTTCGATGCTGTTGATGACACAAAATCTGTTGACAAGGTAAATTTGATGATACGTCTAGAATCAGTAAAAAATCCTTGATTTTTAATTACAGGCGATTCTGAGAGAATTGGTGACGAATATTCACGATGTTGCACTGGATGAACATGGACGGAAAGTGATACAATATCTCGTTGCCCCTCGGAGCACGAAGTTTTTCCATCCTGATATCACGAAGATCCTGCAAGAAGGCGATGCAAATTCCTTCAGGTAAGTGACTAAGTCACTCTCGTGGATTCTGCCTATTCTAATAATTTAAATTCCTTTATTCAGTAAAAAGGATCTAGCAGTAAAGCACTTGGAATTGAAAAAGGCTGTTGAATCGGATCTTCTAGCCGAAGTATGCAAAAATGGGAAACGTTTTTGCGCCGAGAACTCCGCAACCATCACTGCACGTGCTGTCCTTTCGGGTTGTAGTTCAGTGCCAGGTTAGAAATAACGAAATGCCGTGTTTAGAAGTAGTCCGGCAATGCCATGGAAAGACTTCCCTTTCACTATGGACTCTTATACCGTTTGTTACGATTTTTTTTATTACAGGTCAAGAAGATTTATTGGATACTCTCTATACGGACCTCACTGAGCTTATCCGTTTGCCGTTTGAGCCGATGCAACTCCCGAAGGTCGAGAAAAAGAAACCGAAAAAACGAAAGTCGGCAGCGGTTGCAGACATGGACTCGGTCCTTCCTGAATTCATGAAAGATAAAAAAGTTGAAGAAGATGATTTGGAAGCAAAGATGCACATAATTGAGCGACCTGCGACTCACTTGCTTCTAAAACAATTACTTGCGGATGATTCCAATCGAGGTAAATTCGCTCGCTCAATTTTACAAGCTGTCGGTGATGAAAACCTAGAGAAGTGGGTCACGTGCAACAGGGGATGCTATTTTCTTCTAATGTGAGTAAATTTCCCACTTCACAATCTGATCGTTGATCCCTTCATGGGATAGTTTTTTCGTCTACTGATCAGTTGAATTCCCTTCGGCTAAAATCTTGGAATAATGCGAGTTGTGGTGATGAGTGGCACATTTTTGCCCTCCAATTTAGGCTCTTGGAGTCAGAAGTTCCGAAAGTCCAGGATGAAGTCAAGAAGCGTCTTCAGAAGTTGAAATCATCTTTGAAGAAGCAAACTAGCCCAGGGGCTAAAATACTGTTGAAGAAATTATAAGTGCCGATGATTTTCTATTGGAATTTTTTCGAATAATGTGTTTATGAACAATCTAGGAACTTTTGCATATCAATCATTTTTTATATCTTTCTTCGACAGATCAGTGATTGAGAACTGCTGAATTTATTATTTTTCGGGAATCGGATTGTGTCGCGATTCACTTCTGGTGACGGACAGATGTCTGACTTGTGCTAGAAGGATAGAACGGCAATACTTCAAACTTCATCAAACGTTAAATTCAGTGAACGTTCTGTTTGTCGATCGATAGGATTGGGGGAAGAAGCCTGCATTAACTGGTATTGAAGCTATTAATTGAATTTTTTTCCCAGTGAACCTTGTGATAAGTCGCCGTGGATTATTCAAGATCAACTTCGGTTTTGAATTATCTCTGGTGTGATTTCCGCTAGAAATTCTTCCCAACTCCGGTAAACTGTGATTGCATGATTTTCTGATACTCGGACAAGTTCGGCAAGATGAAAGTCAAAGAAGTGGATAGAATGGCCAACATAGCATGGTCGCCAGAAAATCATCACCCCATACGCATTGCGTGTGGATCCGCTGCTCAACAAGTTGTTGATTCGACGTTCAACTCTTCCTCTTCTCTGGAAATTTATGACCTCAATCTCGGGGAAGCCGGGCAGGACATGTCCTTGAAGCTCTCGCTTCCGTGTGATTCGCGGTAGATATTTGAAGAAGCCCTTGACTTGGATGAATGTGAAGAAATTTATTTTTCTTACAGGTTCGAGAAATTGATCTGGGGCAAATTTGGGATGAAGGAAGAACATTCTAGTGGGATTTTGGTTGGCGGAACTTCAGATGGTCGTGTTCAAATTTATGATGTCGAAAGATGTTTGGGGAGTCCCAAAAATATACCCAAAGGAGCTGTCAAGGAACATACTCAACATTCTGGTCCCGTGTTCGCCTTGGACTTCAACAATTGTCAGTCGCATCTCCTTGCGTCGGGTTCAGTCCAGTCGGAAGTTTTCATTTGGGACCTAAATTCCCCGAATCAAGTGCCTATGACTCCTGGAGTTAAGGCGCAGCCCTTGGAATCCGTGACTGCTTTAAAATGGAATCCGAAAGTGCAACACATCTTAGCGTCTGCCTTTTCTCCAAGAGCTGTTGTATGGGACTTGAGAAAAAGTGAGCCAATCATCAAGGTGTCAGATGCTGCGTCGAGACTGAAATTAAAATCAATCGCCTGGCATCCTGAGGTGTCCACTCAGTTGTGCATCGCCTCTGAAGACGACATGCATCCCGTAATTCAGTTATGGGACTTGAGATTTGCTTCTTCACCGCTGAACACCATGGACGCACATCAGCGGGGCGTTCTTTCCTTGTCTTGGTGCAAGCAAGATCCAGACCTGATGCTCAGTTGTGGAAGGGACAATAGAATAATTTGCTGGAACCCGAATACCAGTGTTCAAGGAGGAGAAATCGTGTGTGAGCTGAAAGGGTGTCAAGAATGGTGCTTCGATGTTGCGTGGTGTCCCAGGAATCCCGCAGTGGTGGCGGCGTCATCTTTCAGTGGTCACGTCTCCGTCTTTTCGTTGCTCGGATCGCAGACTCAGGTCGAGACTCCGTCGCAAATTGCAGATTCGTTCCCAGACATGGAGCCTATGGGAACATTGACGCCAGTTTCTCCTTCAAGTGCCTCTTTGGACCTGAAAACCCCTCCGCGTTGGCTACGAAGACCAAACGGTGTCAGCTGGGGCGTGAGTAAATCTTGAAATTTTTGTTCAACGAAAACAGATCATAAGATTTCTGATTGCTGTTGTCCTCAGTTTGGTGGAAAGCTTGTGTCCTGGAAAATTCCCGAATCGACGAACCGACGGAGCGTTAGTTCTTCTTCACCTACCGAAGAGGAACCCAAGAGACACATAATTACTGTGACGCAAATTGTTACCGAGCCAGACTTGGTCGCTAAGGCCAAAATTATTTTGGACGCTTTCAAAACTGGTCCATCAGGATCCGCTGCTGTGTGCCGTGAAAAGCTGAGTAATTTGTCATCTGACCAATTCAAAAGCTTGGAAGCTTTTTCTTCTGGTGGTAAGTACATCTTTTTTAGTGATGATTTACTTGCCTTTTTAACGCTTTTTCTTTCTTCTCAAATAGGAAATGAAGTTACAAAGGGTGTTGTTTGGCACCTAGCAGAGGCTCATCTTTCTCCTTCTGCAAGAAATGTGTTTATGAGCTTGCTGGGGGTTGGATCTCAAGAAATGGCCTCCCAGGTACATTTAGTTTCTGTAGTTCACTTACGAGGGTTAGTTCGTACGTTTGGTCAGACATTGGATTCCCTTGATGAACTCTTTGATGGTTTTGGGTGAAATTTCTACAGAGCAAAATAGTATTTCATGAGTGCTGATGAAAATTACACACTTCGCACATCCTGATTGAAACAAAAGGAGGACGGACAAATTAAAAGTACTGTTTTTACACCCTGTCCAAGTGCCAAAAAATACTGTTTCCTCACTCGACAAACTTGATTCCCTCCAAGAAATTATTCTATATATGGAACGCACTTGTCATTTCAAATTAAAAAGTAATGTACTGTCGAAACGTTTGAACCATTCCTTTGATCTTCATTTCTTTCTCAATAAGGTTATAATTTTTTTCATGTAAAAGTTGGCAACGGTGGTTGGAAAGTCTAAGCGCAGCGATGGCGGCGGAGAAAAACTTCTCAATGGCTCAATGGATTCCAGTGATGCGTTCGATCAGTTGACGTTGAACGCCGAAAAACCGAAGTCGTATTCTCTGACTGAAGGAGGTTTGTTTGTTGCCAACAAGCAAATTCCATGAATCTCTGATGCTGATTTAATTTTTTCAAGGTTCTAAAGATTTGTGTCTTGCCTTGGCTGGTGGTCATTTGGATGCCGCAATTCAAATTTCTTTGAATGAGAAACGTTACGGAGAGGCTCTTGTGATCGCCCAAGTGCTCGGCGGTCCAATTGTGCGGGAAACGCAAGAAAAATTCCTCAAAACTGTGTCTGGAGGGGTTGGAAAGCTACTCTCCGCATTAATCGCCGATGATTGGACATCAGTCGTGGAAGAAGCTGACGTGAATTCTTGGCGTCACGTCCTTTGTGCAGTGCTTACTTACGCAAAGCAACAGTCAGATGTTGCTGGTCTTTGTTGTAAGTTACTTATTTCGATTTTTTTGAGCGAAATTTTAAAATTTTTGCGTGATTTTTCGTGCATAGCAAAGCTGGGTTCTAGACTGGAAAAGCAAGGGAAAACAGCGGACGCGCTCGTTTGTCACATGATCGCGAAAGATCTTGAAGGAGTATCAAGAACGCTGGATTCTGTTGGTAGAAAGGCTTTGGGGATAGAAGACGTTCCGAGTCATTTGCAAGCCATGGTTTGTATTCAAAATGATGTTGATAAATGCGGTATATTTATTTAAGGGATTTCTTTTTTAGGATTACCTGGAACTTCTTCTTACACTGAAACAAACAGGAGATTCGACATCGTTTGCTGCATCAAATTCAGTGCTTGTGAAAATTCTAAAAGCTTGCGTAGAGCATTTGTCGTCGCAGGGCGAGCTGGAACTTGCGTTCAACATTATTTCTCATTTTCCTGACATAATAGACGTGAGTTTTTCCTTTTTTGAATTATAGATCGAATTTCTAATACAGTATATATCCGGTGCTTCAGCCGAATTTGGAGGAGTTGAGGCAGAGATTGGCTAGCTTCAGTTCTTCGGCTCAAGTTTCCATGCATAATGTTGTGCAGAGAAGATATTCACAGCCTCAGAACAAACCATTCTCTCGAGGCTCATTTTCACAGCCGTCACCGAGTATTGCTCCACCACCGACGCAGGTTCTCGTTGCATTCATTAGATTTCCTTCCAATTAATCTGAGGCTTATTTTATTTTTCTTCGTAAGTTCATGACTCAGACTCAGCAAGGAATCTTGAACCCTGCACCTGTTCCCATGCAGTCATCACTGCCTCCATCTGGCATGCAACCAAGTTATAAGCCACAAGGATATGACCCACAGGGGTTCGGATCAGGCATGGGGTCGGTACAGAATGCGACGAATCCAGCCAGCATGCCTCCACCTCCAACAACCCCGCTCTCAAAACCTGCCAATCGAGGTTTGTGTGTGTGTGTGGTTTTTTTTTGGGGGGGGGGGGGGTTTACGAATACGAGCTGGGTTCTCCTATAGCAGTAGCGTCCGGGGAATTTTGAGCTGATTTTCTTGCACCAAATTCTGGATTTATGGCACATGGGTTGCAATTGAAGAAATAAAACGAATACTGTAGATTTTCGCCTCGCGATTCCGTTGAGTGAATCCCGTGTTGAGATTCATAAGGCATGAAATAATGGAGCTGCCAGATTCCCTCGGGCAAGCTTTTGAGTGTGCATAAATTTAAATTGCATTGGAAAAGCGTCAAGTAAAGATTCAATGAACGGGGGTTTCACACACAGTGCACTATATAAATAACATGGCTGTTTATCTCATAGCAGATGCGGTAATCTCCCGCAGAAACCTGAAGACATGTACCGGTATGGGTTCATCAGATTTTCCAGTAGACCAGTACAGTACTGTTCTCGTCAGACGTGTGTTCTGGCTGTTCTCCTATTTGGAAAGATTAAATTTCTTACTACGTTGCACATGGTCCGTATTCGATATAATGTTACAAATGTTTCAGACTCTTGAGCTACCCCTGATATTCCCGCGAATTTTTTTAACGCCCTGATCATTGAATATGATCAATGTATGTATATTTCTTTGATTTACCCAGGAGGTCCATTGCAAGCCAGGTACTTGGCTGATCCAAATTTATACAACGCCGGTTATGGAGTTACGCCTGTTCCCGCTCCGACAAGTTCTGTGGGCTACTCGTCTTATCAACAGCAGCCATCTGGAAACTTCTTCATGCCACCTGGTCCCACACCCACGCCTCCACCGAATACTTTCATGCCGGTTAACCCTGCGCCTCCGATGACCCCTGGTGAGCGTTGTGTAGTAATTCTCTGTGGAGTATGATCTTCATATTTTCTTGATGAGGAAATATCTGTAGGGATTGTAGTGAATCTCTCCTTAACGATCTTGTTTAAGACGATTTTTTCTGGATAAAGATTTTTTTTCGTTGCGTAGGATTCTTTTTTCTATGTTATTGAGTGTTTTATACTACCAAATTCTCTCTTCAACGATTTTGTTTGAGATCCTTGGAGTTCTCTGCAACGAGTTCGTTCAAATCCCTTGAATTTTGTTGTAGAGAGAATCCATCTGGTAGAATCTACTACGATTTTCTCTGTACTAAATAACGAACTTGTTTTTTGGTACCATGTGGTTCTCTTCCCGTTTAATTAATAATGGTTCTGTAAAGAATAATTTTGTTCCTGGTCACCTAACGTTAGTGAACAAAGTTCTCTCTACACCTAATTTTTTCTGATCTCCTGAATTTCGTTGTAGAAAAAGTCCAGACAGACATTGATATACTGTTCAATATGCTTTGGTGAAGGTTTAAGCCAACTTAGTTCTGTTAAGTCAGATTTTAAATCTTGGAAACATTCGCCTTAGGGATTGGTTTGAAATATATGTGAGGTACATTTTATCTAGGAATGCCTGGTTCAGGTATGCATCCCCCGCCGATGACTGGACCGCCACCCACTGCACCGCCCCCAGGGTGGAACGACCCGCCGTCTATGTCAAAGCGGTTACACGGTTCCAAATATAAGGTAAAATATCCCCGTCATCATATGTGATTAAATAGCATTTTGACGAGGTAAACGCCTTTTTTGGTTGAAGTTAGTTGAAGGTACCGTCATGAGCGCTGAACATGCAGGTATCAAACTTCTTCTAGGTGGAAGAAAATCTGGCAAGGTGAAGCAATTTCTGCAGTGTGTGCCACCATTGTTATTCCTTAGGTTTAGACTCAACCCTCCATTTTTAATGGTCTGGATGTCTAACTGAGTTCAAGTGGAACTCTGTTGTGATGCGCATGATCTGATTTACGAGTCTGTTCTTTGTATGGAGAGTGAAAAGTTTAGTCACATATTTCCTTTGTCTGCTATTGTATAACGAATGAACAATCCTCTTGATTTATCGTGCTTACGGAGCAATAGTGAATTTGTTGTCTAATCTAACCCAATACACAAGGGTTGGGTCAACAGTTTTGCCGATACCATGAAATAGTTCAATTTGGGAAGTACGCTTTCACATTGCTCGAACACTTCCTTTAGATACTGTTCAGTGTCCGTAAACTTGAATGTAATCGTTTTATCTTGAAAACCCATGAATAAATGCAAGGATTGCATTTTACGATTGCGATGAGTTTCCTATTTGTCAAAGCTTAATCGTCACAGTTTTTCGGAGGAGTTTTCGCATAAATGCCAATATTCGGATTTTTCTGATGGACATTTTTTGGCTTGCCAGTTGACATCTTTGGTCCTTGTTCAGCATCACTAACGCAATGATTGTAAATTTAGAACACTTTCAATGGCACATAGCTGTCAGATCTAGGGCATTATGCCTGAAGGATTTTTCTATTACAGTATTTTCAAGTACAGTATTCGGTGTCTCCGCGAACGTAAAATTGATGAAACTTGCCAATGTGGCGGGTAAGACTCAGTTTTATACAATATTTGTTTAGTCGAATTTGATGGATGATTGAAGGCAGCGCTGAGAAACGCTTGTTTTTACTCTTATTAAAATCATTTTCATGTTGTAAATGTTCTAGTGATGAAAGGTAGTTCGAAATTGGCAAACTTTTGAACCAACCCTCGCATTTGTATGGCAGTAAACTTGAAAGGTACCGGTTTTATTGAAGACTGCTGCGAAGGATGCACCTGCGCCGATCACCCAGCCCGTTCTGGCACCATTGGGTGTGGACCCATATTCACAACCGACAGGAATGCCACCTTCAAGTGGTGGTTTCGGAATGCCGATGCAGGGCATGCCAATGCAACCGCCGCCGCCGGTTATGATGCAACCACATCATATCCCTCGAGCTGGCCCGCCGATGCCGTCACCTGCGCCACAGCCCATGCCTCAGAGGCAACATCCTGGAATGATGCCGATGCAACCGAGCATCCAACCCATGGGTGGTCCACCAATGACCCCTCAGCAACACTCGTTTGTCCCTCAGGGAGTCGGGTCGAGTTTTCAAACCCCTGGTTCCGCATTTGCTCCTCCCGCCATTGACACATCGCAACATCTGTTGGCCGTTTCTCAACCATCTCCAGCTATGTCAGTGCCAGCGCCTGAAGCTCCTGTCATGGAAACTAAACCGAGTTTGATGCCCGAGCACCAGGCGATTTATGGAGTTTTAATCACTCTGATGGAGAAATGCTCATCAGCTGCGTCTCATCCGGTTTGTCTAATCTAGAACTCGTCATCGTTATAAAGATATGTATAAGATGGCTTGTATTTCTATATTTATAGCAAATGAGGAAGAAGTTGGAGGATGTGTCGAAGAAGATCGAGGTTCTGCAAGGGAAATTAGCGAGTAATGCGGTAAGTCTCAGACGATTCTCAATTTTAATTCGTTAAATTGTTATTCCTTGCTAGCTCGGTTGATGATGTTTTGTTGCCGCGTTTGTCCATCTGAACAAGCGCACAGAAGTGCGCTGCTATTTTTGATGTACAATTTTTGTAGAATTTGTGAAGGCTGCGCTAAGTTTTTAAATTTGTTCTTGAAAATCGTGCTTATTTCAGCGTTGAAGAATTCTGTCGAAATCCTGAACGCTTTTTGTTTTGTTTAGTTGAGTGCTTCGACAGTCTCTTCGTTGAAAGCTCTGGTGGATGCCGTGAGTAGCGGGGAATATCCGAAGGCGATGTCGTACCACACGGAGATCGTCACCACTGGTGCCTTTTCTGAGATTTCAGCGTTTATGCCTGGAATTAAGATCTTGATTCAGGTTGCAATGCAACTCGGAATATACGTGAACTAGACATTGAGCCCGTTTTATTCTGCATTGCATGCTTGTGGTTTATTTTTCTTTGCTCGGGAGGTGGGAGATCATGTGTTTGTTTTTTCGGGACTATTTCAGCGTTATTTAAGGTGCGAGTGGGGTTGTGCTGTGGCGAATATTTTTGGGTTTCCGTTTTTCGCCGAACGAAAGGAATAAATCAACGGATTGGATGAAAGGTTTTCCGCATTTTAATCGAAAGCTTGCATGCGGTTGTAGCATTTTGTTCGTGACCATTGGTACCAACGAAATGTTGGCTGTTTTGTTGGGGGTTTTCTGATGCGTTGATTGGGTTTTGCGAAATCGTTATCCAGGACGGGTGCTTTTCTTTTACCCAGTACCAGTTAGATTCAATGTTCTATCTGGATTTGAGTCTCCATTGGGAATTTCTCTACCAATAAAAATTTCAAATAAATATGAGGGTTCTAACAAAAGTTCTTGGAGTAGCAATGAAAATGGCATACAATTGAGCTGAAAAAAATTTATTCTCTAGCCAAAACATATTCTTTGGCACAGAAAAAAAAAATCAGCCTGGTTTGACAATTTTTTTTAATTTTAAGGAAGGGCGCCTCATCTTTTGAGTGGAGAGCAAAACTCTACCAGGGTGAATTTTGCAAAAAATTGTCAAACTGGGCTGATTTTTTTTGTGTGCCAAAGAATATGTTTTGGCTAGAGAATACATTTTTTTCAGCTCAATTGTATGCCATTTTCATACTCCAAGAACTTTTGTTAGAACCCTCGTTCAAATTTACAACAGATGAAGGAGAGTGCCTAACCATCAGTAGGGTTGAGGCTTGAACAAAAGAAGTCGCTGTTCGTAATTTAATGTAGTGCATCCACTTCGAGGAGAGAAGCGAGTTCATAAACTCTTCGCAGCAGAAAGAAAAGTTGGTGTGTTCCAATAATCGTATGTCGCTGCTCCAGCTATATGTCTGTGGTGGAAAATTATGAAGGGATGCATTACTGTTCACTAATTTTTTGGCGATCACTGTTTGTAGTACTGTACTGTACAGTATTTATTCAAGCTATGAATGCACGATCACCCACATTAGCTGAACTGACAGTCAGATACAGGAGGAGTTTAGAAGAATGTATTATGACCTAATACAGTACTGCTAATTGTGAGCAGATATCATTATACTGGCTTGGCGATATCCGTCGTCGGGACGAAGAAAAAAGGGCCAAGCAAAGAGCGACACCTTTAGTATATAATTCAATATGCGAGGTGCAGTGTGCTGGCATCTGGCCATGAGCTGTGCTCGGAACTGAAAGCATCTGATACTTCCCGGACAACAAATCCGTGTTGGAGCGTTATTCGTCCGTGGTAACTCTTTTGTGGTCAGGAGATTAAATTGGTGCAGTCATTAAAAGATAACCCCCCAACTAGGATAGCTCCGGTAAGTTACCTGTAGACAATCTGCAGAATGTGTATTCAGCGGAGCTCTCAATTTTTTCCGAGCTGCAATATTGAAAAATATTTGTACCCTGCCGATGTGCGTGTACCTGTCCCTAAATTTGAGTTGGATTTCCCGGAAGTCCTGAAGTATTGTTTGGTTTTATATTTATGTAGAGCAAGCCGTGGAGGTAATCAACGTGTTGTACATTTTCATTATTTCCCGTGGCAGATTGTGAAAGGGAAGAACTTCCGAAATTCATTAAAGTTATAATTTTACTCGCGGTAGTCGGCTGATTTTGATGAGAATTAACGACCACTGTTGATTACAGCACAAAGAGAATAAGCATCAACTATGACAGTCGTGAAAGTTCATGCCGATCTTGCCGCGATTGTGAGTGGCGATGTCTTTAATCTTCGGCCCCTGCAGTGTGTGATCCATAATTACGGTGGTGTGCATTTTTGTTCGAAGTGTATTACTGCTATGTGAACACAATTTGGTATATAATTATTTTCAGATGGATCCGCTCTTGCTTCAGTTGCGGTTTCTTATCAAAGAAGACGCAGCGAGTGTGTCAGTTGATACGTGGTCCGAATGTTTATCAAAGACGAGTTCGCGGCTGTTGGCGAAGGACGCCAACGAAGATGATGTGAATTTCCTTTGCCAAGCCTTGCATCACTTGCTCACGCCATGTTCAAGTGATCGACTGATGTGTGGGGAAGTTTCGCAACTCTGTCAAGTTTCTGCGATTATTCCTCGAATCTGCGAACTGGTTCCACTTGTGAGTTTGCCGTCTTTGCACTCCGATTATCCCAAAAATCGACTCTCCTCCCGATTATATACTCGGATGGATTCGTTGTTCAATTTTCGACGTGGCTAAGATTCTTGAAGACGATCAAGATTTGAGAATCATTTTTCAACTAAATGTGTTCTGACCATGGCAACTTTTCTGTTAGTTATTAATATGAAGGTCTCCACATGGGATAAATTGTTAAGTGGAAAGTTGGATATGATTTTAGATGCTAAGAATTCTTTTTACTATCGAAACATCGGAAGTATCATTCGTAATAATTTTCTCGCAAATCTTTGCTTGTGAAGTATTACGAAGTTGTCTCAATGATGAATACAGCATGTGTCGTTTGAAAATGAGATTTCGACTCCTGTATCATCCGTATACTTCCAGGAATGTTCAGCGAAATCTGAAAGCTACCTTAGGAGCTAGGACCTTTGTATCGATCGGGAAGCGTATTCCTTTATTTGTTTGTTTAATTAGTTTTCGTGCATTAATTATGGCAGGGTTCATTTCCTGCTGCCGAATGCCTCAGTCTATTGATCGAAGTATTTCCTGGACCTTGCGGCGTGCAAGCAAGCAATATCAGACGAAGCATTCTCAAAGCAGTCGATTGCGAAGGTGTCGATGAAAACTTCCTTTTTGCCTTGTCTGATTGCTGGTCCTTCTTGCCATTTGCTGGAGGAAGTGGAGTGAAAGGAGCGAATCACAAAGAAAACTGGCGACGACAGGCTCTCTGCACTGCAGGGTCTCTGCATGAGACTTTGGATTGCTTGTTCGAACACATTCAAGGAGCTGTAGTACGTTTTTTCAATACTTTTATTTTAAAGCTGCCTTTCCAGGTCTTCTGCCGTGATTTTTCTTGCTGTAAATCGATATCCGATGCTAGGAAATGTGGATAGCTGTGATGGTATTGTATCACCGTAGTTTAAATCGAAGGAAGTTTGAGTACTTAGTTATGCCCTATAAAATGCCTACTATCTAATTGAGTTCTGATGAAGGCTGGGTCTCCGGACTGAACCAGGTCTTGAAAATTTGTTGCTGAACTTTTTTTCCGAAAACAAGCATAAAAAAATCATATTTGATGTAAAGCAAAGTTTAAATACTTCTGTATACCAAGTGGATCTGTTTTTAAAATGTGCCAGTATCCATTGACTGATAGATATTTCAAGAAGCCGGTTGCCTATTTTGAAACATGAAGGGCATATTTAAATGCTGGGGAGTTCAAGGTAATATTTCAGTGTTCATTTAAATTATATTTTATAGTTAAGAGTTGGGTTAGCCAAGTTAATCAGGCGAGTTAGTGTATCAGGTTAATGCAGTAAATTTGTCGAATGAGTGAATTAAATACGTCATGTTAATTAATACTGGTGGAGATTCTCTGCAATGATCCTATATGTAATGATTTTCTCTGTATCACGAAATTTTTGGTGTTTTTTTCCACGTGTTGTAAGGGTTCTCTACACAAACTTTAATTATTTTTTCTGGTATCTTGAATTTCATTAAAGAGAGAGTCTACCTGTATAATCTTTGGATAGTTTTGTAAT
Source organism: Notodromas monacha (assembly GCA_905338405.1). Taxonomy (NCBI): domain Eukaryota; kingdom Metazoa; phylum Arthropoda; class Ostracoda; order Podocopida; family Cyprididae; genus Notodromas; species Notodromas monacha. Next base: position 31,947 of record CAJPEX010000484.1, read on the forward strand.
TAAGGTGCTGATTTCGATTAATTTTTACGTTTCGTTGTATGAATTGCAATTCTTTGAGTGACGTGCTAAATATAATATGAAAAAAAGTTGAGGCAGTTAAAACAAGGAATCACCGATGAAGTATTTCAAAAACTTTTGAATCAAATTGAACAATTTTCTCATTGTAGCCAGGGCCGGTTTTGGAGACGAAGAGCAGGCTGGAACTTCCTAAACTTAAAATCGCCAACCATAATAATCGCATCATTGCGCTTGGACGAAGATTCGCCATGCTTGCCGAATGCATTATTTCTATGCTCTCGTGAGTGTTTCATCCCTTCTATGTGGAAACTTTCGTTGTACTCAACAGCTTATTTCCATTTTATAAAGAATCGATTCGCCATTTGAAGTCGAAATGCCGATTCAACTTGTTCTCCTGGTTATTGAGCGAGCGTTTTCGATTCACGGTGACGAGGTTACGTCAGAAAATCTCAACCAAGTTCGTGGCAAACGGCAACGTAAGATCAGGAAGTCCATATTTGCAGATGTGTTAGGTGGTCATCTTCCGAAGATTTATTATTCTGCTCTCAGGATCTTGCGCGCCGTCATTTTATGGTTAGTGTTTTCTTTCGTCGTTTATCTTCAGGGAATCTGATGAGGAATTTTTCTTAGTTGTGGAGGACTTCCATTGCTTGAGTATTCGCGGGGCATTGGGCAAATTCTGGCCAAAAGCATGGAATGGACTAGTTTTGGTGCGAGGCGACTTGAAGAGGAATCCGCTTGGAAAGCTAGTGTTGAGGAATTAACGTAAGTTCATTTCCAACCTGCCCTGTAAAAACGGCAAAATCTTGGTGGGGGGAATGAATGATGACCATTGAAAAGTAAAGCGTAGGTTGACCCAGTTCCGACTGTTTGATCCTGATGAAAAATATGAATCGTTGGTGTGTTGCAGCCGTACCAGGCTGGAAGCCTATACATGTCTTACTGCTTGGATTCAAGCCGCGAAAAGTGCGAGCTTCACGAGTAAATCCGTTGGTGAGGATGCCCCGTTTGTACGAGTCTATCAGTCAATTTGGAAAGATTTCTCGAAGCCGAACGGATACACGTGCCATCCCGTGGCTCCTTCACCTGGGATTGCGAGTGAAGCGGAGGTGGAGTTATGGGGACTTTCAAGGAAGGAGAAGAAGTTGAGAAAGCGGAAAATGAATTCGGAAGAATTCCAGTCGAATAAAAAGAAACTGAAAGCACGAGTCGACGAATTTGTTTCGTTTCGGACACTGGAACAATCGGATGCCATTGCTTCTGATGCATTCATTTCGGCTACCGGAGCGATTCAGCAGATTCTGAAATTTTGTAGCCCCCATCTGTCCGGGAATCTGTATTCGGTGAGTATTTTTTATCTATATTTCAGCCCAGGGTTTCTTCACTGTCGAATATTCCATTCGCAATTTTTATTTTTTTTCACATCGGGAATGCTAAGTGGAGCAGTCCAAAATAAGCTAGCACCCGATTTTCTTTTATAATTTGTCTTTTGTATCGTGGATCTCGATGATTCCTAGAATTTTTCTCCATCTTCTGATTCCAGGAGCTTGTAGACGACGTTATTCTCCTCGAATCGTATCCAAGTTGTGCAGATCCACAGGGCAAGAGTGTCGTTGGCTTAATGGAAAGAAATTCCAATTGTTACGTCGCAGTTTGCGAAATCTTGCTGAATTTGGCTACATTGACCCCGAATTTAACTCAGAGGCGTCCTTCGTCTTCTCAAGTGATAAGTTTGTTGAGCAAACGCATATCTTGTCCCGATACGGTCGTGAGCAGTTTCTGCGCTTTCGCGCTGAAAATTTGCTCAACTGCGATGATGCGTCCACCTGGGCTATCCTTAGAATGGAAGAAATCACCTTTAGTCACATCGAATACAACTGCCACTAATTCAGAAGTTTGTGTTACGGAACCCGAGATACGAGCAAGTCCGCATCGGGATTTTGATGACGAAGATGAAGTGGTTACTGAATTGGTCGAGAAACCTCGGAAGCGAAAAAGGAATTTTACGCCAACTGTTATAACGTTGGACGACGAAAGCGTTGCTGAAGAAGAACCGGAATCTATTGTTGAAGAGCCGAAGAAAGCAATCAAGTTTAGGAAATCGCAGGAATCACCTGTTCCAGTGAAACCCGCTGAAGTTAGAGTTGAACTTAAGACAAAGTTAGCTTTGCAAGTTCCTGAATCGTCTCGAGCCGTTCTGAAAACCGCGGATCCAACTGGGGATTCGGGAGAGGTAAGCTTTAGAGATTAATTGAATTTTTGTCATGAAAACTTTTCGGAACCAAAACGTTGAATTTGACACTCAAAGCATATTTCATCTGTCGTACCAGGACTACTTTAATGTGCAATACTGTACGTCGAAAATTAAGGGACAAATTTACGGAATTGATGTGATCTCTACTTCATCAGTATTGAGGTAAAAGTGCGGTACAGTGTTTTCATACTTGGGGTTCGTTGAATCAAGGCATAATTCTGTTTGATCGCCTTTTTTTTTAATCACTGAATCCCGGAGTACGAATGGAGATCGGTCTATATAATTTTCCAATATTTTGCTTCTCAGGAACCCGCTGATGATCTTCCGTCAATTTTGGACATGTTGGCGACATTTTCAGCCACTTGAGACGTTGGAGCTGGAAATAAAGCGGATATCTGATGATCTCGAAGCTTTATTATTTGTATCTGTCTATGGTCTCTAGACTTTCTGATAGTTGAGAATTTTAGTGAGGGGAATGCTGTTCATTTGTGCTTTTCATTATTTTAAACTTGATCCGTGAATATTCGAAGCATTGTGTGATGAAGTGAAGCCTGCGATCTCTCGGTCGACTTCTCGTACTATGGATGTACGCGGAGGACGAGCTTCGACGAACGTGAGATTAAATCTTGTACCAAGGGGGGACTGATTTCCGCGCGCAGTCCAATTTTTTTGTGGTTTCTCGCAGATTTAAGAGGAAGGAAAGCAATTATATTATTCGGTCATTCCGAAAAATTATCTAGATGAATCCACGCATTCCGTCTCCATTTGCGCTCACCCGAGTTTGCATTCATGGCCGATAAAAAAATAATAAGGAAACTTACCATTATTGCGTAAATTGAGATCTGATATTTCAAAATGACCACACGTTCTTGGTGCAATTGAGTCCAGAAAAGCGAAAAATTCTCACATATTTCGTTTGTCATCGATTATTAAAAATTTGTCCTGAAGGTTCGAAGTGGAAGTATTGAACCAAGACGAAGTAAAATTGCCAGAATCTGCATTTCAAAGATTCCTTCAGTTCACTGACGAAGAGAGCTGAGATACTTATTCGATTTGTTGAAGAACACAGTGTTGTAAAAGTATGAGGAGAATAATCGAATTTGGATTGAACTTTTCCAACTGCGTGTTGTGCAGTGACTAGCTACCGAACTGCGCTCGGAAGTCAGGCGCCTCCCTCATTCAAAACAGTCCTTCCATCGAACGAAGACTGTAATTATGTAATACGTGATTTTATCAGGATGACATCGATATAGATGAGGACGATTCTCCAGCATCGTTTGTCCGTTCACGTCAGCATTTGACTCGCTCGCAACAGTTCAAAATTGGTTCTTTGAATCAATTGTCCACCAAATTCGAATCTCTGGATTACGACGATGTCGAGAACGCCGTTTTATTGGACGAAGAACGCACTCACGATTACACCAGCATCATCAAACTGAATCTTGCACGATGGCTCGTTGCCTTCGTTATTGGCTTCTTAACGGCTATCGTCGCGTGTTGCATTGATATTGTGATCGAAGAAGTTTCGAAGGTGAAATATGGAATCTTGGAGAAATGTGAGTTTGAGCTGCGAGATTTATATTTTAATGAGAGAATAATTGCAATGGACTCGAGCCGAATTTAGATATGGAAAAATGCATCGACGAGGACTGCTTGATTTATCCGTTGCTGATGTGGGTGGCGTTCAACGTTTTGCTCGTACTTGTGGCCAGTCTTTTGGCAGTGTGGGAGGTGCAGTACTTTTTTATATTTGGTACGATGTTGAACACGCATTACTGCTTTGTTCGGAGTACTAATAGATGAAATTGAAGAAAGATTCATAATATTTCTCTCTTCAACTCGTGAGGAGTTGAATTTCATTATTTAGTATCAAGTTTTCGGATAAATCTAGAGCGAAGAAAAAACCTTGATAATGGTTGCACTGGGATACCTTACTTTACATTACGGTTCTTGGGGCACGGAAATTAAAATGTTATACCGGTACTGTAATACTGTACCATTGTAAATGTAGCCTAGTTTTTTCAATTATTATTTTTTAAGGTTATTTAAAGATCATCAAGGTGTATTTAGCCGTGGAGGAAATCGGATACAGGTTTTCGATTAACTCAAAACCTATTGCGAGATATTGTATTTAAAAAAAGTTGCGTTGTGAAACTCCCAGAATTTTCTGTGTTCATGGAAGGAAAAGATGTTCGCCTGATTTCCTCCTGAATTGGTTTTAGCAACCGAGATCTTTCTATTCCTCAAGTACCCCTGTCTATAAAATCTTGACTTCCGAGCCAGAAGTTCATTCAATTGCAATTTTTACAATCGAAAATAAGTTTTTCGGTGGTAAATTTGTGTTGAACGTTGCAAAATATGGAGATGCCAAGGAAAATAATTCAATAACCATTTTAATGGCAACTGTGAGTGCGTCAAACCTTTTGAATAAATCTTAGCGTAGAAAGTATGACTCTGAATTAATTTTCAGCCGGTGTCTGCTGGCAGCGGAATTCCTCAAGTCAAATGCTATCTGAACGGAGTCAAAATCCCGCGAGTGGTTCGTCTGAAAACATTATTTGCGAAAACAGTCGGAGTAACTTGTTCTGTCGCCGGGGGTCTGGCTGTAGGAAAGGTTCGTATTTCATCAAAGTATGTCCAAATCATTTTTCGATGAGTTGAAAAAAAATTTCTTTCGCCAGGAAGGGCCGATGATACATTCCGGCGCAGTGATAGCCGCTGGGATCTCACAAGGCAAGTCGACGTCGTTGAAGAGGGATTTCCAGATCCTCAAATGCTTTCGACAAGACCGAGAAAAGAGGGATTTTGTGTCCGGTGGTGCTGCTGCAGGAGTGGCGGCTGCTTTCGGTGCTCCTTTGGGTGAGTAAAACCTACGAGGGTTTATGGGACCTGAGTAGACTTCAATTTTTTCTTCTGGTGCGCGGGGGTTTACCAGTTTTGGAATCATCGGAAGAATCTCTGTTAAGAGGGAATTTTTTTCTATTTTTCGACACGTCCGTTTTTTTAAGTTGAAGCACTGAAGTAGAACTAGTGTGATCTCATGTGGATTGAATTTGGGCTTGCAGTCTTTTTGTCGGCAATTTTTTTTTTTTTTTTAAGTTAGTCTTGTTGAACCATTATTATGTCCACCTAAGTGCAACTAGAAAATATTGTCCCTGTCTATGATGGGAATTGCTCGCAAAAAGTTCTCGGAGGCTGTTCCATTAGCTTCAAAGATTTTCTTTTTTTTTTCATGCACTGTACAGTACAATATTATAAATTTTGAATCTGTTTCCGCTGGACGAAAAGGAAAAACTAACAGAAGAGTTGAAATAAGTAAATTTCGATCCGAATGATATTTCTGATTATAGTACAGTACGTATTAAAAATACTTGCATTTGATGACAAATTGAAGTCCCTTTGAAACCCGATCAACCAGTTACCAAAAAACGACCAAGTTTTATTTGCGAGTGAAACATTTTTCCAGGGGGAGTGCTTTTTAGCCTCGAAGAAGCAGCCAGTTTCTGGAACCAGTCCCTGACTTGGCGCATTTTCTTTGGCTCCATAGTGTCGACGTTTACATTGAATTCGATTCTCTCTGCATACCACGGGAAACCAGGTGAGAAAGGGTACTAGAGTTTTCTCGAAAGTCTTCCGAGTCACTCACGACGCAAAAAATAGTAATAATAGTAAAAATACCAGAAGCGAATGACAACTGCGGCATCCTTTCTTCGGAATTTTGTTCTTTTTTGTTGTTGAAGTTTTCGAGATATCCCCAAAAAATCAACAGAAAGAGTTTTCCTGGCCGTTTCTGATGATGTGCTGATGATTGGCCGAAATAATTTTACTGTATATATCAGTTAGAATTTACTCGAGTTGTCCTCATTTTTTTGTGAGTTGCACTGAATGTGTTGTTTTTCATGTAGGCCACTTGGACTACTCCGGCCTGTTGAATTTTGGCAAGTTCTCGATTGTTCCTTACACTTTCCTGGAGACTCCGATTTATGTTGTTATGGGTATATTCGGAGGACTTTTAGGAGCGCTCTACAATCACTTGAACTACAAACTTGCAGTGTTCCGAATGAGGTGAGTTCTGCTGATCAAAATTTTGAAGCGTTGTTGAACTCTAAATTTTTGATGGTCAAAGGCACGTTTATAAGCCGTATTTGCAAGTTTGCGAGGCCATAGTTGTGGCAATGACGACGACTGCGGTTGCATTTGGAATGATCATGAGCCTGAATTTTTGTCAGCCTTTGGAAGGAGCACGGGCTAAGTTTCCAATAAAAGTGAGGCTCCATGTTGAGTGAAATTATGTACAGTACAGTACTGTATATATATTTTTTCCAATTTTTTTTAGATGTTCTGTGGAGAAGAGGAGTATAACGTGGTGGCGACGTTATGGTTCCAAACACCTGAGGCGTCCGTAAGGTCTTTCTTCCATGATCCTCCGCGTAAGTAGGATTTAATCACAATAACTTCACAGAAGAATAGAAGATGAATGCTTCAGCCAGGAAAATATCGTTTCTTTTTCACTTGAAATGTCGGGCAGGTGTCCCCTTAATCATGAACTGGAGCGCTCAAAAATTCCTGGTCTGATTTAAAATATTGACTATACCTGATCTAACGTGATGAAGAATCAAGAGATCAAGACTTACGTTGCAAAGAAATTGAAACTGGTTTCTTGTGAGCAGAAAAAAAGAGATTATTAGAAAGGAAGAATTTACTAATTTTCGGGCAGCTTTAACGATTCCGGAAACCTCAGGGCATCTGCAAAAACTATTTTTCGGCCCTTCCGAGAGTCATTCTGATATGAAAAGCTTGTAATACTGTAATTATTTTATCAAGATATTTTAACCGAATGACGTTTCAGATACACATGCTGTTGTAGCACTGGCAGTGTTTGCATCATTTTATTTCTGCCTGGCATGCTGGACGTACGGTGTAACTGTTCCCAGTGGATTGTTCATTCCTACGTTGCTGACCGGTGCTGCGTGGGGCCGATTGGTCGGTTCTGGGATTGAGGCAGTATTTCCGGATTCCGTTAGTTTTTTATTTATTTATTACTGACTATTTTGATTGTTCTATTTAATATCCATTGGGTTTATCTAGGAATGGGCAGATCCTGGGAAATTCGCGTTGATCGGAGCTGCAGCCATGTTGGGAGGTGTTGTGAGGATGACCATCTCACTCGCTGTGATCATGATAGAGGCTACTGGGAATATTACTTTCGGTTTGCCTCTGATTGTAACCTTGATGGTGTCCAAATGGGTCGGGGATTTGTTCAATGAGGTCAGTTTTTTGGATCGCGAGATGCCTCGATTCTTTTCACGTGAACACCCCACCAATTGCGAACAATATACTGTACAGTATGTATTTTTTGTGGCAGGGTGCATTTCAAAAATAGTTTCATGGTGAATCTAAAAAAAAATAGTATTCAATGGAAAAGGATTGAACTGCCGCTTTCCTCAAATAAAATAATTGAAGGTACACCAAAGTCCTTGAGAAAAAGGCTGTATGGATTAAAAAACGTATGATCACGTGCGTCTTGTTTAATTGTTTTCCATTCGAAATTAATGGACATTAATCTGAAGATTTTGGATGCGTGGATTGCACAACTATATTGAGAAGTATTTTGCACTCATCTACAGAAGCCGTCTTTACCATCATCATTTTTTTTAATCATATCCATCCATTGATATGTTTTTACTGACATGTTCAGTTGTTGAAACCTACTCCAGGATGATGGTTGGATGAGTATTATTTGTGGTTCTTGGCAGTTTATTCTTCTGCACTGTCTATGGAAATAATGAAAAACTTGAGATGTGTTCGCCATTAATGTACACATTTTAGTTGTGTATTTTTGTGTTCGGGTGTTGTGGGAAGCAGAACCGGATTATTTTTGAAAGTTGAAAAGGCTGAAAAGACCATATGATTCGATCTTTTTCAGGGCATTTACGACATCCACATCAGATTGGCAGGAGTGCCGTTGTTACCCTGGCAACCGCCGCCATTATCAAGAAGTACTTTTGCCACCGAAGTGATGAGTCATCCAGTGGTATGCTTCAGAACTGTGGAAAGCGTGAAACGTTTGTATGAGACCCTGAAGGAGGAAACCCACAATGGATTTCCGATCGTTGAGCCAAGGAGAAGAGATAGTGGGATAGGGGTGAGAATCTATTGATTTGCAAAATATTATCACACTTGAAGTGGAAGTTTGTTGATCAATCTGTTTTGTTTTTTTTGCAAGTTTCAATGCTGAGAAGTTCACTAATTGTTCGTTTTCTGTGACTTACTATCTAAAAAGATGCTATTTGTTTTGTTTTTTTTTGAGAGTCTGATAGTCTTGAGCATTTTATTTTCAGAAACCCCCGAACGTACTGTACAGAATTTGCTTTCCCTGGAAATTTTCTAATGTTCGTAACTTTTACAGATGTCACTGACAAGACGTTACAAATGTGGTATAACTCGACTCGACATAATGTCTCCTAGCGCCTTACCGGACGTGATTGAAAATATGGAAAACATGTAATAAAATCCTGCGACACCTGTTTGTTAAGAAGTAAAATTTCGAGAGGTATGAGAGCAAATAAGCTATTCAAAATGATTAAAAAGTCCTTTCGAATATTTTGGCGAAGATTTAATTGAATTAATTTACATTAATCACAGATTTCGTTCGGATGTCGAAGAGTGAGAAAGGATCAAGTGTTTCAGATTGTATAATATCTGTAGCCTTTTTCAAGTCATCTGGTTTGGATCATGATGTTTCTCATAGTACTGGATATGCATTTTTCTTCAGGAAATGATGGTCCAGGAAGGAAAGTTGCGTGGGTTGGTTCTCAGATCGCAAATAATTACTTTGCTGACACTGAAGGCCTTTAACGAAACGGCTTTGCATTGGAAGCAGACTGTGACTGTTCGAGATTTTCAGAATGATTATCCGCGTTACACGTCTATTGATGTGAGTCGACCAATTGGACATTTTTCCGGGGTTGCTTATTCTGTTTCTTCATTTTTATTGACAGGAAGTGAAGCTGGATGACCAGGAGTTGGATTATACAATTGATTTGAGGCCATACATGAACCCTAGTCCGTATTCCGTTTTACACGTGAGTTCCGCGTTGGATTTTATTTAGTTGGTGCGTTTCAAGAGCATAGCATCTTATTTTTAATATTCTTTCTTCAGTCGACGTCTCTGCCAAGACTTTTCCGGCTCTTCCGAGGCCTTGGGCTGAGGCATCTTATGGTCGTCAGTGACAGCAACGAGGTTAGTTTTTTTTTTCTTTCAATTGTCGTTCTTTTTCTGTTTTCTGATCTTTTTTCTTTATCCAAAGGTTGTGGGGATCATCACAAGAAAGGATATCGCAAGATTCAGAACTTGGCATCACGGGATGAAGATGGGGAAAGAAGAGTTGATCATCTCAGATAGACTTTGATATATTTCAATTTTCCACGATTCAAGAATTCGTTGGAACCACACTTCCAAAGTCCAGCAATTTTTCCATTCCATGCGATCTGGCACTCAGTATTGACGGACGCAATTTATATCTGATTGATGCCTTGTTGTTGCTGAACAATTCTATGTTGGAAGAATCCGTGTGGTGTATTTTTTTGGCGTGATTGAAGCAATAAGAAGGGGATTTTGTATATTTTAGTTCTGAATTTCATTTCTTCGTGCAAGGTGTGCTTTCCAGGTTCGAAGTGGAAGAAACACGGTGAGTGACCTCTGGGCTCTGACCAAGAGAAAAATCTGCAGAGGTGCGGTTGCACGCACCAAATCTAAAAGTCTTGGGCTCCCTGGTGGTCTTAATGTGGTGGTTAAATTAGATGACAGTTGGAACCACTGTTAACAGCCGTATCATCTTCGGTACAGTACTTGATCCTGTTTAGAAGCATCCGTACTTACTTTAAGCAAGGATCGATGATCCTGTATTCCTGTACAAAAATCTGTTGAAGTTGGTCGTCAAGTTTGCTGAAACTAAAATATCCAAGAAAATATAAATACAGTACTGCATGCTTTCTAAAAAGCATGTTGACATTTGCATGAACTTCCGCATTGGGGCTATTGAATTTCTTGATGTTATAACTTTCATATATTGAACACATCGTATTATGACAGTTACAAATATATGCCCAATGTCTGGAGTGCATCAAAAACACGAATTATTGGGAACATTTGGATTTTCATTCATGCGAAAAAAATATTTTCCCAACATTATTCAGGAGAAGAAAAATAAAATATGATCGGATCAAATTGCAGCTAATTCCAAATTTTTATGAATTTTTGGGGGAAAACTCTACAGATGAAAAGGTCAGCTTGAACGTCTATATCAACATTTAATTATAATAACAATTATGAACTGATGGATGAACTTGAATACTGCATCAGGTGTCATAAAATTTACTGCATATTAGAAACTACCTATTCTCCTTGATGCAATTTATACCCATCACATTCAATTTTATGATCAAATGTTTCTTCCATTTTACTGCCGTGATACAATACACTCTGAATGAGGATAGAAGAAATTGTGTGATGTATTACATCAAATTGTTGTTGAAAAAGGCTTTATATCTGATGACTGATATTTTCTAAATTTTGTACGAACAGACACTTTCATAATCCCTCGCAAACCTGCGGATGCACATGGGGATTGATGCATTTGCTGTGCGCAATACAGTACAATACTGTACTGTACGCCTGTCCGAGCTTTACCTGCGACTACCATTAGTGACATCTACCCTTATTGTACTAATACACGTACATGCAGAACGGCCACCGTCTTTCACAGTAGCCCATGACTTTTGTCAGAAATGTGACAGAAAGCGAGGTTTTTCCCGAAGAATGCTGGTTGATCATTCTGGATCGGAAACTGTCTCAGTCGCTTGTGATTCGGGTTAGGATGTGAAAAAACTGGATAATGGTAATGTGCTCAGATTCCTAGAATCTGAATGGCGGTGGAGTATCATGTCCCAATCTTCTGTGAGGGTCAACGCTCCTTCGTCTCATTTTATGATGCCTCGCGATTAATCGTAATGTGCGAGTATGTTGTTTTGCGAAGTATAACTTTTCTGCAATGCCGCCATCACTAGTATGTTTAGTGCTGTGCGTGATTTTAAATTGGTGCCCCGCCGTGATTCAAAGGTTGAAGAGGCAACAAGTGCTACAATTACCACACTAGTACAACTGAATTTGCGTGATCCACAGAAGTGTGGCTGCTCAAGCCACGTGACGAGTTCAGTGATCCAGCGTGTGCGTAAAGGTACTTCATTTGGGCCTTACGAAAGAATTACCGAACAGATTCCTCGAAGGCGAATTCGCGAACTACGAGCATAACCTAAATACCAACCAATATATATGGTGGTTTTGCGCTGAAAGTTGATCGCTAATCGGATTTTCATGGCGCCATCTGCCTTCTCAAGATTCCTATGTTTTGTGTGTACCATATATGAATTATTAGTGATGCTCGATGATCCCTTCTCTGTTCATTTCTTTTGGACTGCAGTAAGTACTGTTCAGTATTAGTATTTCATTGAGTCTATTAGGCTTATCATGTAGCATGATAAGTGTGTAGATGAAATATCAAGTTAAACTATGATATTCCTGGTATGATTTTCGTTACTGGATATTGTATAGAGCTTGTTTTTCGAAAGATCAATTGCTGTTTTATGGTTGTGTGGATAGACATAAATCATCAAGTATCAGTATTACGAAGACGAATAAAGTGTTCTGTTTGTTCATTCATTCATTCACGAAGACGACTATGAGAGTCACTCTCAGTGAAACTGTCGCCGCGATTTCAAGGCCTTGATTTTAAATTTTTCATTCCTACTGAAATTTATCTGTTCGTGCCGTGTGAAATTGTTTCGTAGAAGTGATGACCGTGACGCTTGTTTCTTGATTAATCCAGATTTGTGACAATGTCGCTGAATTTTCTAACGATGTAGCAGTGAATCTTCGGTGCCGTTTCTTGTCTAAATTCTTGTGGGTGTTCCCTCTTTTTCTTCACTTCGAGTTTCTTCGTTTCGAGTCCTGCCGCGGCCTCTGACGGCCTGCGCTGGATCGCCACACAATCTGTCTTCTGAACAAAAATGTCCTAGTTGTGAGCCGTTCCGCCGCTCAAGATCTGAAACGAACATCATGAGGATGGAGCGGTGTGACCTGCCTCCGCAGAGTCTCAGTCTTGCTCAAGCTCTCGATAAGCTCTCTTTATTCTACAAACCCGCCACGAGAACGTTGGAATCACGACCCCATGCTGATGTTTTTGCAGACGACGGATCCCCGCATATCTGTGATAAAGGTACAGTATACATAAAAACATATTCGTTTGGAATGAATAGGATTCGAAAGCTGAAGAAAACTCGGAATGTATTATTAATCGCGAAAAATTCATTCCTTTGCATCCTGTTTTCGAATGGATGAGCTAAAGTAATGGTAATTTCTCATCTTGAGTGAATGTCAGGAGAGGCGCAGCCTGAAAACAATGACCCATTGTTCCATGGGATCACATTTTTGTCTTGTTCGTGGCTTTACCGTATACCGTATCGCGAAAAATCAGTCAAAGAAAAGTTACGGGGGCGAACACAGTGCTAATCACAGTTCTGCATGGTTTTAGTCGAAAAAATGAACCCACTGTATCCCACGCCATTTGCGAATGATTCCTGATTTACATAAGTTCTGAAAATTCACTCCCAAGACTCTGCCGTGTTTGAGAAAATAAACGTCAAGTTTCAAAGAGACCATTCGTGTAATACCAATCATTTGGTCTTAGAGGAATTTCTAAGAGATTGCTCCTCTTTATTCACCTTCAAGAATGATCAAATGTCTTTGCTCTTTTTGGTCGCTATTTGTGTGCAGTTGTGCATCCATTCGCGAATTTGTGTTTTCGACATGTCTTGGGAATCTTAAAGCTCTTGCATTTTATTTGAGAAGAACCGGATTATTCCTCGCAGAAAATTTTCGTTCGACTCCTTCAGAAAATTCTGAAGTTGAAGTGGTATGCTGACGGTTGGAAATACTGGGGGAAAAATCAGGGCTAGTGTCGTGTGTAGAGCTTCTGACCCGTTAAGCAAGCTTTTTTGTCTGTGGATTTGATTAATACTGTAATCTACGATTGTTTGTTTAGATGTGTGATGAAATGTTTCTTGCTCATGTTTTTTTCAGCCGATGGAGATAGTGGATATTTTGTGGAAAGCCCGAGAAGCACGCTTGAGAAAGATGCCGTGTTCTCGGTGTGCACGGACGCGAGCTCTTTCAGTAGTTTATGCAGCGACGACGACGTCGGCGCTAGGGATTCGGATGGGGATTTAGAGAACGACGAAGAGACGAATGGCCCTGTTCAGACATCCTCGGTTCCAGAGCGGAAGACTGGGAAAAGGCGTGGAATTTCCCACATTTTTGGCCTGTTCTCGTCTCTGACGGTGAAAAAAACGGCGTCCGTATCCTCGCTGTCGAGTGCGGGTCAGGCCGGAGCTGGAACGCTGATTTTGGAATCCCGACCTGCGCACTTACCCGCTAAGTCGCATCACGAGCAAGCGCGACACGTTGTCCTGTACCGGCAGATGCTCGACGCTGCGAAACGAAAAGGTACGCCCAAGCAATCCTTGCGTGCGATTACGTGACAAAGAGGATGAATAAATTATTTGTTCTCTCTTTCTGTCGCTTCGTTGCTCTGCGTAAATAACTCTGTGTTTCATTTGCTGACACGCGAGTGCATTATTCATTTAATTTTGTTTACGTCTTCGCGTTTAAATTGTGAATAATGGACCCCAGTGTTCCTTCCAGTTTATTTTCCTGGAAACAAGACTCTTCTTTTTGATGAACGCATAGATCACCCTGAATTATTATTATTGGGAATTATTATTCTGCCAAATCGCCGAGTAAATCTAATTTCGGAGCCATTTAGCTGTGTTTGTTTAATCACCATTGTTATTTTAAAACGGAAATTTTCATCTAAAAAAATGTTCAAGTTCAAGATGATCAACTGAGTTGTAATTTTACCTTTTATTTAAAATTGACAGTGAGAACTATCGGAAGGATATCGATGCATGGAAGTCGGTCATTGGAACTTTTTTGTTGTTGTAGTTCATTTACTTTTTTCTTGATAATTTTATTTTCTTGACAATATCCAAATTGAAAAAATAAATTTTTAAGTACGAGAGCTGCTCAATGCAATTTCTTCGCTGACTTTATCGTCGAAGGTGTGGATGGAAAAGAACCACGTGCCGCGAAAGAGTTCTGTGCCTTAACTTGGGTTAATTTATTTTTTCGTCTTCCCAGAATCTCTCGAGAGCCGCAAGAAAGAGAAAGAAACTAAAGATCTTTTGAAGCAAGAGGAAGCGATTACCAGAGCGGCGCAGTTCTGGTCGTCTCAGGTTCTCACCGATTGGGAAAGCATGTAAGTTACGGTTATTCTGGTGTGCATTGAGTTTCAATGATCGTGTTCCTTCTGCTTCTCAGGAAGTACCACAAACAAACGAAGGAGATGTTTGCCAAAGGAATTCCACCCAGCGTGCGCGGGCAGGTTTGGAAGAAAGCTATTGGGAACGGCTTGGGAATATCCTCGTCTTATTGTGCTGACGCACTCAAACGGTTCGCTGTTTTTTCCTTGTAAAAATTTTTGTGACTTTTTACTTCAGCGTCAACTTATATTTTCCCTGCAGTGCGACAGAACAAATAGCGAGGAAAGACAAAATTAACTTCGAGGATGAAGTTGATTCGATCGTATTGGACATTTCTCGAACGTTTCCAAACCTTGGATTTTTCCAAATGGTAAGCTTTTTTCTTGTGGACAGAGACGTGCGACACCAATTATGAAAATGTGCAAGAATTATTTTTAATTTTGGTCAAAAATTTCGTAGGGCGGTCCGTATCACGCGACTTTGCACATTCTACTAACGGCCTATGCAACGGAAAATCCGGAGACGGGTTATGTGCAGGGAATGAGTTTCCTTGGAGCAGTTCTGCTTTTGCAAATGGACCTCGAAGACGCATACGTTGCATTTAGTAATTTGATGTCTCGTCCTCTGTTCTCTGCGCTATATTCGATGCATCAGCCGACGGTGAGTGGAATGAAATTGATTTCCAGTGTCAACTTCGTTGTTGGACGCTCAAATTTTGGTCTGTCGAGTGATCCGGATTATAGAGACTTTCTACAAGGTAGGAGAAATATAGGTCATTTATCCTTCCTGTTTATCAATTGAAAAATCCGCCGTATTCATTCGTTCATGAAACTCCGTAAGATTTTGCCCTCTAAACAATTACACCTAGTTTATCTTTTGCCCCAAAGTCGGACGTGAAGTGCTGGCCAGTTCATGGGGTTCGTTCCGAGAATTCGCTCTAATTTAAATCTAACGTCTTCAAGTCGGAACTTCAAGGGACCAGAAAATACATTGGAGTTTGGGAGGATCGTAGTTGGGGGAAAAACTCTTTTGTTGTAAGAAAGAAATAATTACAGGAAATTGTAATTGATGATATGTGTGGGTTTAAATTGCTTCGTAGATGAGTATACAGGATACTGAAGTTTGAGGCAAGGGTTCATTTGCCGTAGTAGTCTTTCATTTTCTTTTTAAACTCATCGAGATGCATTTTTCTTGCTCTTCTCTTTCTTGTGTAAAAAAAAGCAGGCAAGAGGCCTCCGAAAAATTGAAGTTATGGAGGTTTGAATGGAAAGCATTTTAGTTCGGGAGGTTTTTAGTACTGTATTTTGTTGGAAGCACTCATACAGGGACTTCAAACAAATTCGACATAGGGTGGTATTCGACTTACGGAAGTTCGAGTTATCAAGGTTCAACTGTATTAGGATGTAAGGCGAATCTTGACGAAATATTTTAGATGCTACTGTGAAAGGGGACAACTGTACACATTTCTCCCGTGAATATTTTTCAAAATAAGGTAAAAACGGGATATGTAGAGCAAACAATAATGCTTTTTAAATGTGGGATTTTTTACTGCACATTCGTTTCCACAGTGTAAACTAGAGTTCTCGGCATATCATAAAATACCAAAGTGAGAATGCGTCGAAAAGCAGGTTATTTTTAAATCGATGGCGTCTTCTATTCGTGTGAAATTGATGAAATCGCATCGAATGACCTGAAAATGGAGCTGTTTTCTGTTTTTGTACGGTTTGATTTTTGTTTTCATTTAATTCTCTTTTGTAGATGGAAGCGTATTTCTCCGCCTTCGAGAGCGTCCTGGAGAATAACCTGCCTGTTTTGAGTGCTCACTTCCGAGCTCTGGACCTGAAGCCGTGCTTGTATTTGCTCGACTGGCTATATACATTGTTTTCGCGACCGTTGCCGCTGGATGTTGCGTGCAGGATCTGGGATGTGTACTTTTCCAAGGTGTGCACGTCAGACGACGATGAATTCTTGTTTGCAGTTGCTGTTGGATTGTTGCGGTTTCATCAAAGACGACTCCTGGAGATGGATTTCATTCAGAACGCACAGTTTTTAACGCGGAATATGCAGGCGTCCGGCGCAGAGACAGACGCCGATCACTTGCTCAAACTTGTTGGCGGTATTGTGCTAGTGGGTCACGCCCAGCCGGGGCGCAACTTTGGTCATCTAGTTGCCAAGAAGCCATTTGCCGTTCTTGTACAAGATAATCTTGCGTCCAGAAAGTGAAATTTTCCACTCAGGTGTGATCCCCTGGGATAATGACCGGTGGAGCCGCTACGCAATAACTTCCTAAGCATCCGAAAATCAATAATCTTCTCAGGAACCTTTAATCCATTTATTTTACTGCGCTTTCATTGTGCAGCACTGTAGCGGATCATTTAGTCAGTGCTTGTTCTTGATTTTTAAGCCAACGTTGAAAACTGTAAGGCCTTACGATTTGTTGCAAGTTGTTTTTTATGTAGCTTAATTTGATTATGTGTCGTTGACGTTGCTCGTTGCATCTGATCGATCTGGAAACAAAAGAAAAATGTATCTTCTCATTTTCGGAATTTCCTGTGTTGTTTTGCGGGACCTAAATGTTTATCGTTTTGGGAGCATTCATGTGCATTCAATTAATTTAGAGATCCTGAGCAATGTCGGAGTTCATGGCAATATCAATGGAGCAGGAATTCTCTCTGTTAGCGTATATTTGCTTTTTTATTGCAATTGCGGAATGGATTCTGGCAATAATATTTTTTGTCGGACAACGGGACGAGCTTGAAGTGATGTTTGATTCGCGAAAAAAATGTTTATTTCTGCTTTGAAAAAGGACAAATCTGATACTTTTGCCAAGTTAATTGAAGATACCTTTTTGGATCGGTCGATTCTTTGTTTATTGGAACATGCGGAATTTTTATCACTTGGGAATTGGATTACAGGATGGGAGATCAGTTTGTATTTTACTGTTTTTTCGGTTCAGGAAAAGAATTCATAATTTTTTACCGTGGGAATGTTTCTTCTTGTCAAAGAATTTCATCGTTTAAAATTCATCCAGTGCTGAATCCGATTGTTTCAATTTTTCCAGAGATCTGACAGCACGTCCACAAAATTTTTTTTGTGGCGTGTGACGAACCCGGGTTGCTAGAGTGATGAAAAGAAGCAGCTGTTTGGCAATGATTGTATTCTGATATGTTCTCAATGAGTGAACGGAGCGCGTAGCTTTTTGGTTCCACTTCACATTGCATAAGTCTTATGCGACCGGATGCTGGGAAAATGAGGTACGTAAAAATGGAATGTACAGTACTGTACTTTCAAATTGGGGATGATGCAAACACTTCCATGAAAACGAGGTAAACGAATAAACATACTGTTCTGTAATTTTTGTGCGATAAGCTGAGATGGATTTTCAGTGTGGTTATTGGATAATAGTTTCTATTTTATTTATCTAAAAACTCAACTGCATGGTTTTTTTAACTTGCAGCAGGTTAAGTTTGGAGTCTCCGAAAAAAGAATAACATTTTCTCGAATTTATTTTAGTATAATTTAATGTCTTCCGGTGATCTTTATATAATTATAATTTCGTATAATTCGTAAGACTGTAAGTGATGGGGTGGAGCCAAATTTTCGGCAATTGACGTTGAAGTCAGGTCGCTAAGTTTCTTTTGTTTGAAGCCAGAAGTTTGTTGAAAGAATTTTTTTTGGTAGTGAGCAGAGCATCGCTTCAGCTCGTGCCAGCGTCATGGTGTATGACGACGTGCTTCGGAAATGGATTCCAAGTGGATCTTCTTCGGGGCTTTCAAAAGTGCATATTTACCAGCATATGGCAAATTTCACGTTCCGTGTCGTTGGTCGGAAATTACAAGATCATGAGGTGAGGGATCTTTTATCGTGCTAAAATAAATTCAATCGTCACGTATGATTATTGACTCGATCAGACAGAGCTTATTTCAACTGATACGAGCATGGAGAGATTTGATGGGTGCTTGGAAATTTGAGCGTATGTTGAAGCGCATTTCAGGTGAGTTCGGATTTAAAAAAAAAAGGTGAACAGCGCCAGAAGAAGAAAGAACAATTTTGATCGATCTGTGCTAAAATCCTGATCATTCTTCGGAATTATATTTGGAAAGAAGGCGTAAAAAGCATCGACCATGTTATGGCCTAATATTACCGAAGTTCATTTGAAGAATTTTTTACACATGTGCAAATATTGTATAACATCATCTGACACTGACAAATTGTCCTGTGGTCTTGATACCTTCGAAACTTCATTTTTCTGTCGCTGTATTCAGCGTACGTTTTCCTGGGACACGCTCAAATGAAATTTTAGAATCTTGAGAGTACGCGACAAATATACTGTAGCTGCGGAATATCGTTGATTCCATGCCTCAAAAAATGATGTGGAAAAATTGTTCGCACTGGTCGATTTTTGCCTAATGAGTTTCTTCCCTTCTGATTTGTTTCTTTTATAAAGGTGGTGATAAACTGTTCTGTGCTCAAGACGCTGAAATATAACCAGGCTACGCCGACGTTTCATCAATGGCGAGACAGCAAGCAATCTGTCTACGGATTAAATTTCAGCTCCAAAGAAGACGCGGATAACTTCGCGGCGGCGATGCAACACGCAATCCAAGTACTCAACAGCCCGCCGCCGCAAGTGGGACCCGGGGCGCCGCTTCCGCCTACTCCTAGTTCCAGCTCTTCGAGTCTAAGCAATTCACAGCTGTACGGGGTTCTGCAGCCTCCGACTCCACCAGTACAGCCTATTTACCAGTCCGTTCAGGGGATGAATGGTGATTGGGAAGACCCGTACATGAGGTAAAGTACAATAATTGAATTCGAAATAAAATACTGTATGTGGTTCTCTCTTGATTTATGCATATTACTTTATTGGCTCTTGTTATTCTCCACGAGCCCTGAACATACCTTTTTCAGGCGTCAGTGGAAGTTGTATGGCATATATTCACGTTTTCTTGTTACAGATACAGCGTAAATAGCAGCATTTTGTATAAATTGAAATGCATGTACAATATTTCAATTAATCCTTTTGAGGGCCCGTTACAAATGTCGACAATTATTGTTCCAAGACTTAGTTGAAGTTACCGTCTGAATGGTTCGCTATTCTCAATCTCAATTTTAGTTTTACCCGCCGTGCATTCATTTCTCTGCAAAATTTACGAGATCGGAAATGAAGTTGAATAAATGTAGATTCTGAAATGGAAAAATTAGCTGCATACGATGTCTTTCATGTCGAACGTTAAAATCTACGATTTTCTGGGAAATTCGATGCATTTAATTAATGTAGAGAAATTCCCTGTCAAGGATAAATTTAGTGATGAAATGGAAGTGATTGATCAGATTCATGCATCGGTGCGTGTTCAAGGTTGACGTAAAATCGAGCGTGTCAAGAAAAATTTCATGAACAAAAGAAGTACAGTAATTGAGGACAATGCAAGCATAAAATAGTGCCAAATAAGTATTCGCGATTGCTGAAAAGGCCCCAAAAATCGTATTGCATTTCTTCTCATCCTTTTGTATGTGAGTATCCCATCTTCAGGTTACTGACGTACTGAAATTGCTTACGGTAGTAATCTGATCCAAGATAAATGATATGCGAAAGTGCTGTTCAGTACTCTTCCGTTTTTATTTTTTGCTGTTCTGAGACGCGGTCGTTAAGTGATAATCCTCCCGGGTAGAGCTTGTCATGACCGTAAAATGCAAGTAAATTACTGTAGTATTCAGGCTTTTGATGAGACAGTCAGTCAGGATTTTGCTCTTCTTGAGGCACTGTTGGGTTATTGAAGATTGAACTCTTTGAACAGTGTCGTAAGTTATCATTACTATTTTAGGAGTGGTCAAGACACGGAGGTGCAGGATCCAAGAGCTTCACAAACAGGTGAACACAGGCCATAATTTTCTTTTTGATCTCCTTCTTACGTAATTAATCGTTATTTTAAGTGATGAATCACGGACACATGGTCCACAACGCAAGTATGCCCATGTTGATGAACGCACCGCCCCCGCCAATGCCTCCACCGGGCGGTCATCATAGAACTTCTTCGGCGCCGCCTGGACAAGGACCAGGTGCACCGGTACCGCCACCTCCTCCTCCGCCGCCTCTTCCTGTCCCTGGACACCAGAACTCTCAAGTGAGTAAATGAATCGTAGCCTGTTGATTTCTTAAAAAAGGAAGGCAGTACGATTACGTTGTCTCGACACAGTCCATCCACAATTCTATTTATCCCGGGAGTCTTCCACAAAGAAAAACTTTTCTGTACAGTTTTATGAGAAGAAGGAAACGTTTTAAAACTGAATTCAAGTAGTGTACGTTTTGTGAGCTATCGCATCAGGTTCTGCATAGGGCAGTCATAAATTTACGTCCGGAGTGTTTTTTTAAAGCTTTTTTCTATATTTTTGTTATGTGAGTTTATGATGATCACTTGTATAGATGGTCTATGGAGTTAATGTGCCACCACCACCACCGCTTCCTCTACCGAACCAAGCCATCGCAAATGGGTATTTGCCACCAACTTCCTCGGGTCCTGTGATGCAGCCATCACCATCCAATGGCCCTGCACCACCTCCTCCACCACCCCCGCTTCCGGCTGCCACTGGCCGTAGCGCCAATGACGCTTTACCTGGCTCTCTGGCTGCAGCCCTGCAAAATGCCAAGCTCAAAAAACGGCAGGTTAGTTGAAAATCTTATTTTGTCAGTGCAAGTACTGTAGGAAGGACATTTTAGAAAATACCTGTATTTACGCGAGTACCGCGTGCCCTCAAGCAAGACACACACCCCAATTTTCCATACTATCATTATGATTAAACCCCTTCCCTGATTGAGACGTGCAGTCTATTTTTAATGACTGAAAAACTACAATATTGAAAAATAACGACACCAGAATTCAAATTTTAACATTTATTTAATTCATTTTCAATGGTTCTGATTTTTACGAAGTCCCTTAAAACAAATTCCCTTGTATCCAAGTGTGACGCGTACCTGAACTAAAAAGCTTTTTGAAAATTTTATTCCCGTCTATACGCACCTTTTTTCCCCCTCCCAATTTTGTGAAAAGCGGTGCGCAAGTTACTCGAGCGAACACGGTAAATGTCAATGTAAAGAGACATTCTTTTGATCATTTCGATGCCACATGTAATTTTTAAATGAAAGTATCATGGCTTGTTAGAAAAAATTTGCAAATTTCATTCGATTCAGCAATCCGTGGAATCTATGCAGTCTGTGAGCAGCAGCAGCAGTAATACCAATAGTGGAACTTACGCGACGCTTGGACGGGCTAGCGGAGCACAAGCAGCTGCATCAGCCAATGCAGCTGGTCCTGGATTGGCAGACATGATGGATGAAATGACAAAAACACTGGCTAGACGACGTGCGGCTGCCGAAAGGAAAGAAGTTCGAGATGTGAGTGTCTGAGTACAGTTCAGTACTTCGGTGATTTTTTGACGATTGAATTTGATCTGCGGTTTTAACCCCGGTGTTTGTGAAAAAAGAAAGGCGACGTCGTTTCATCGGTTGGAAAATTATAATTACTTTTTTAGAATGAATTCCGTTCGTATTCTCCGCTTTTATGTTCGCGTTATTTTGTGGGACTGTGTAATACTTTGTTGGCACATTTGATCTACACTTGTTTCTCACATCTACAGAAAGAGAAAACCGTTCGTTCAATTCTAATTGATACATTTTTATAGACCCAAGTATCTGTTTCTGTACTTGTGTAAAAATTTTGCCTCGCGCAAACCAGGGAAAAACTGAATACTTCAGTATCCTAATTGCTTCGGATGTTGTTTGAAATAGATCGTGAAATTACTCAATTCAAAGATGGTGGTGTTTATAAGTTCATTAATAACTTATAACTTCAATCCAGAAAATTTTCCGAATTTAACAAAATTGAAAAAAAAATCTCTCAATAATTCCTTTCAGATTAGCTCTTATTTTGTTGAGATCTGGGGATGGGTCTTGTTAAGTCGTGCAGATCGATGCCTGTGAGTTTTCTGGCATTGTGTCAATTCTACCCGTTAGAAAGCAACGGCTAGCCCAAAAAAATCTCGAGAGTCAGTACCCTTTCGAAAGAAGAGCCTCCAAAGCTTTGAAAAAACCAGTAGAACGCAAATATGGGCTGATGATCAGATGCCCGTCTGGATAATCGGCTGAATCGAGTGCTGTTCAAAAAACATTTTTTTATGTGTCACATTTTTGGAATGACGGGAATTCTTATTACTGAAATTTTCGCGATTCTTGAACACACTTAGCTCAGATAATTGGCTAACTGGGGGGAGAATATATCAATTGTAGTTGAATTCGTGGGGTATCCTGACCGCTTTCGTTCATCTCAATTAATATCAATTCGATTTCGATTAATTGAAGTTCCAACGTAGTCAGTAATTTTATCATGTGTAAAGGGCGTTAAGAAAGGAACTTGATTTTAAATCTCGTATGTTTCGGTAACCCTTCGCTTGTGTTCTTCCACTTCAAAACTCGTAGGACAGTGACGAAGGACAGAAGCCGCGTGACAAAACTAGCCCAGGGTCGGGTTCGTTGAACGGACGTAACGAAGAGCGATATGGCAAGCTTCCAGGAACTAGTGCGGGGCAACTGGGGCTCGGGAGTGGGGCACTAGTCAACGGCGAATCGCCAAAATCCTTGAGACGAAGAACCAGTTCTACCTCGGACAACGGAGGGCCGAAGCTCAACGGCGGCGATTCGTTGGATGCCACGATCAGCACCTTGAAACAGGAGGTACTTCGTGAGTTGCGAGCAGAAATGAGTCAGCTGAGGTCCGATCTTTTGGACGAAATGCATCAGATCAAGCAGGAAATTATCGAAGGTGAGCTCCTACGGATACGCGTGATTCATACGAAGTTGACAAAAAGAAAATAGGTGGACTCTCTTTCTCTGCAACGACTTTCAAGGGACCAGAAAAAAATCGTAACTTGGGATAGAACCCTATGGGACCAAAAGAAAATCATTCTAAAGAGAAAATCGGAGAAACGATCATTGAGAGTCCACCTGTTACAGTATCATGTGAGAGGTTTGAGCTGAGAGATTCTTATTGTTCAGAAATGTCGTTGAAGAATGTCGGTTTTTAAAATTTTTTCCCTCGAGATTGCGAGGAAACACGATTCCGATGACGGCAGAATTCAGCGTTTTCCACCCATTTCAGAACGGCATATGTAAGAAAATACTGTAATGGTGGATTTCTTTCGTTTCCTGTGATATTTTCCGAACAGACCAATCAATGTTAGTATCACGAATATCAACTTCAGATAGAGGACGCATGATAAATTTCCGTGAATTTGTAGTTTTCAAACTCCCGTGCATTTTCAAACTCGGGCAACTAAAAATACAATTCAACATCTTTCGACCTGTAATGAATTCACCTTCATTAAAAATTAAACATTTTTTCCAGCGCAACATCTTCCTTTCATAGCTGAAAGAACGTAACTATTTTTGAAAAAATGGTACCGTTTTTCCCCACGCACCAGTTTTAAAAGTTCAGAAAATATCACTACTTAAAATTAGTAAATTTTTCGTGTGGCAGACCCCGGCTTTTTGAAATAGGAAGTGGACGAATTGCGTGATTGGTCTCATCAGAGAGCCCCTTTCACTCATGAAGAACTGTAAGTGTAATTAAACCCTCGCATTGCGTGAATCCGCTGCAGACTTCGGTAGGCGACGAAGAAACGTCGACACTTCGGGTAAAACATAATCGGCGTCAAATCAGATAATACATTTTCGAAGAACTTCTCAGTTTCGTAATCTGCCAGTCCCGTAACTACGCCGTAGTGTTGACAATCCAAGTTATCCAGGAAGTGCTGAATGTTTTTCTCCATTTGCAAAGTCGGAGCTGAGCAGTTTGGACAGTTTGTTATCATGGATCCGCGTGAGATTGTTTCGTCTTGGTGATCATCGAATGGACACGAATGTTTGTTCGATTCGTTATTATTGCCAGTATCTCCAGCGGAAAGATTTTCTGCATGTTGACTATCTTCGGTGGCATTTTTAGCTGCCAGTTCCTCGGTTTCTGGGGCATCTGGTAAAAGCGTTTGGCACTTGCAACACTTGACCTGGAATACGCTCGGACACATTTCAGCGATGCAAGGCCAATCTTCGACACACGCCACGCAGTCGCAAGACGTGATGCGAGGTGAAATTTGCTTCTGGACGAGCAAGCGATTTGGTTTCTTCGTCTCCAGAAAGTCCCTACCTGCCATTGCAATCGTCAGCTGCTCTCCGATTTTCACAGGCAGAATTGCAGTAACCACAATTTTTCCGTTTTGAAAACGTTGATGGCAATTGGGGAAACAAGAGAGTTTACAGCTCCTAGTCACGGGTGCGACGCAACTTCCGATGACAGTTTCGTAACTGGATTGGATCAACCAGTTGACCGTCGGGCGGGAAACCAGTTCCGTAATTAGGTTTTCGTTGACGGGAAGCACTTTCAGCAACTCGAGAAGCGCTTCGGTGCACATTAGCTTTAGAACTTTGGTGGATTCTTCGCTTGTTTGAGATCCCAAGACACTAACCCCGAAATCCGTGGCAGCAAGAAGAGTATTGGCAAGAAAGACGGAATTTATTGCTGCGACGTAAGCAGCATCTGGGTCAGCGAAACCGCTTCCATTCTTCGATCCCAGCATGGAAACAAGTTCGCAGAAACTCCTGTGAATGCTCGTGTCCGGTGTGAGAGCGGATGGACCGATACTGGTGATGACCCTCATGGCCAGGAGAGGTGTTCCCCTGAACGTTGCTTCACTCAAAGTTCCCATGATGCCACATTCGTACTTGTGATAGGAGGAAGCGTCTTTCAAGCAAGGATCCGAGCAGAAAACTGCCTGTGAAGAAAGAACATAGTCGAAGAATATTGTGCGAAAAATTTGAGGAAGTTTTTGATTCGTACGGACCATTGAGCAGCCTTTGCATGGAATTGGAAGATCGCATCGCTTCAAGCACTGATGGCATCGGCTCCACCACACTTCGGGATATAATACAGTTGTTCGCGGATTTTCAACGATCAATATGTCCCCTGCAATTTTTTGAAAAACCTCTTTAGCTCGAACCTCTCAAACTCGATTTTTTTTCTAGTTCTGAGAATTCAGCTCTAGTTTCCCTGACCTTAACTCGAAACCTTTTTGAAGTCGAATTTTTTTGTTTGTCCTTTCAAATTTAACTTGAAATCGTCTTACGGAACTGATGTAGCAGGCGAAAGTGCCCGAGATTGGTCGTCTGCTTCAATTTGTACAGGATCTTAATGGAAACAAAGCATTACTATGTGTTCATGAAGAAGTTTTTGATCTACGATAACTTTTCCTTCAACAAGCCCAAAATTATCAATACAGTACTGTGCACATTCATATTCCCCTACTTACGCAAATAGAAAAATCCCCATAAACTTTTCATGCGCGAAATAAAAATTCCATGGATAGGCGAAGATAAAAATCACTTTCCTGGTGTTCTAACATTCTAAGAGCCTAAAATTTCTGACTAAATTTATGTCACTCAACCCTTGCTCTGTCCTTCAGTCAATGACTCATGGACCTCTTAGTTCTAAAAGCTGACGATTTCTTCATTTTTAATTTCAATTACAAAAGAACTGAAAAAAATAAGTGCTGAATTGTTTTGTGGGCCGCGAACAGGAAGATTTACTGATATAGACGGATGTTACGCGAATTGCATAAATATGCGAATACAGTATTTTTTAAATCAGGGATCAACACCAACTACCCCTGAAATGATACCAGTAATAGACCGATGTGTGTCACTCGCCTGGTCTAATGTTTTTGGCAGCTATGATGAATCCGTCTGAACTGCCATTCACGGCTACAGAAACAGAAGGCTCATTAGGGTTCGGCAAATCGTGAAGCACCGGCTGATCTTCCGTTGGCATCACTCCTGTCATGTGTCGTGAGCAAAAGCGTGCCCCAGTGTTTGAAAAGTTGCAATCCGTGCAACCGTGGCTCAGATACTCGCAGCTGTAATTCAAACTCGACATGAACGATTGGTACTCGAATTTCTCTTGCTCCAGCGTTGCCAAGGTTCCGATGTCGGCCTGGGGATCACTTCGAGCGGATCCCGCGAGTGCGATTTGAGTACTGACTTTGTGCAATGCTTCCTCGAGTGTTTTCTTCGCAGTAAGTACTTGTCCCATTCGCACGAGGCACTCGGCGCGTTTTCTGAGCAGACGATGCTGTCGACTGTCTGGATATCCAGTTCTTTTTGCTCGCTCCATTTCCGTCAAAGCGTCTTGAAATCTGCCCATTCTTGCCATGATCATCGCTCGACATTCGTGCAACAACGCAAGTTTTGTCGGCTCTGTTTGCTTGGCGCTGTCGTAGTCGGACGGCGGTGGCTTGACCCAAATTATGGCGGAATTTATGCAAGAAAGCGCCCGCGAAAAGCAACATTCTGCGAGAGCTGCGGAACTGTCCGCCTTGAACTGTTCTGACGTTTCCGAACATTTCCCGCGGCTCCAGTGGGCATATTTAAAGTCTCGTGCTTCTTGAGTTTCCGAGATGAACTTGGCGAGTTCAGCCGTTGTCATCAAATCACTGCGGCAAAGTTCCAGGATTTCTTGTCTCCTTGGTTCAAATTTCTCGTGGAATCTCGTAACAGCGACGAGAGAATCTGCGAGTGACGGCGACATTTTATCTTTCCGGCGAAAATGCGCAAATGAAATTAAATCAGGCCGTCATTGAAAAGACTGTGAAATGAGTTAATTTAGATTTCAGTGTTTTTCTAGACTAAAGCTAAGATCTTCTGAAAATCTATCTTTTAACGGTGCATTTATGATTATTCGGATCTGTGCAATATTTGCGTGCCTTGTAAAGGTTCACGCTGGGAATTTATTTTTCCGAGAAACTGTGGCTTCTGTGAGATGATTGTAAGAATGAATCCGATTATTTCGAACCTTCGCGGAATATTTTTCTCAGAAACTGCGGAAATTGAGACATTTGCATTACTAGCACTGTGAATACATTACAACTCGAATTAGGCGCAATAATATTTTGTGATCCCGAACGTGTTGTGCTCATCTGATCTATCATGAGGCGCTAGGAGTTGAGGAAATCATAGTCAAGGTGTTCACGATTTTTTTAAATGTTTTTTATACCTAGCTCCGGAGCATCGAAATTCGAAAAAATTCGGAGAGCATGTATTTTTGAATGTTTTTGATACTTTGTTTTGTAGCATCGGAAGAATTGAGAGAACATGTGTGTCCAGGAGCTTCCACCGAGCAATTTTATGTTGAAAAGACAGGCAGAGAACGAATCATGCGACTTCCTAACCAGAATTATTGTTTGAATGATGCCATTAATGTGTTCTGGTTTTTTTCGGGGTACTGCATACGACGAAGTAGTGAGTGTTGTGAAATAAATTAACTTCCGGATATTATTTTCTTTCAGCTGTGAAGATGGAGTTGAACCGGGGTTAGAGCGAATGGAAAGCGTAACGTCGTCCATGCACACGCCCTGTTTTTCGCCAACAGGAACCGAGCTGTTCCACCATGCCTCGTTTCGACCGCTTACTCAAGTCGCCATGCATTTTTAGTGCGCCATTTGTGAACAAGCATTGTGTAACAGTCATACATTCCAAGACGAATTTGTCTTGGCTTTGCTTGCTTGCTTGCTCTGCCTTTTTTTTCCTTCCCGCGAATGCACATCTTTGCCATTCCCCTGAAGCATTCAACGAAATATTCCTTATTTTTCTAAATTTCGCTTTGGGAAAAGAAAATTGACGTCGATTTTTTTTTCTTTTTTTCATGGACGATCTTCTTCCCAGCATTGGAGGCGGCGTCAAGAGCCAAAGAATCCATGGTGTGCGTGTTTCTGTGTATGCTTGGGTGCGGTGTAAAAGTTTTCTTGCGACCAGTCACGTCATAAGAGGATTTTTCTGAAAGGTTTTCAAATCTGGTCAATTTGGAAAATCGTCGGTCTATGAATATGTTTCTTTTCTTAGATCATGAGTTTATTTTTTTTCTTTCGGAAGTATGGATTGTCCAAGGAACTCTTGATTTTTGCGATCACTCGAAGAAGCGAAGGTATGCTTGCTCTTTTCTTTCTCCCATTCTTCCACGATAGTGATGCGATGCAATAGACTAAAGCATGTTGTTACCAAGTTATATCGAACTACTGTACACGAAATTGTTCCTCAACAATAGATGATGGCTATCTCCTGAGAAAAAGAAAGTATTCGTGGACCTTCGAAAATCTCGAGCCTTAAGACTTGAAACATGTTCCAGCTAGTGTACTTGCTGACAATAATGTCGAAGCGGAAGTTACAGGGGTTGGCGGGACTTCCGTCACGACCGTGCTTTGGCTAGGTGTTCTCCGAATCACGGGAATTTTGTATTGATTGATGTTCATGGTGTCGCCGGAAGAAATCGATTCAAGCGCGTTGACATGGGAAATTGTTCAAAATACGACCTAATGATCAACATTGTGTTCCGGTCTCCTCGTGATTTCCACACTTTTTTGAGCATAGAATTTGTTCAAATTCACCTGAAGTTTTTTTCCGTTTCAGGTTTATGTGTTGGCGTAGTGAGTTGTGACTGTTAAACGCATTGCAAAAAATTGAGCATCTTGAAGTGTGACTTCGCGATGAAATCCGTCCAATTTTCATTTCCAGGAGCTTACTTACTCCACTGAAAATTTTTTCAAAAAGTTCGCTTTAAATTCTCTGGTTTCATCCAGCTTTTTGAACTTAAGACATAAATCACCTCAATCACGAACGTGACCAAATACTGTATATAACCGAATGGAATTTGACGAAATGTGTTAGAAACCTGTCTAGTGTGTTATAAAATCAGAGACGCTTGTTACATAAAGGGGTGTTGCGAAATTGAATCTGAATATTTTGGAACGAGATATTCGGGTATTGTACGGTATTAAATATTGAATCAATGCTTGGGATCCGTGTGATGCATTTTGGAAAGGGAAATATTTTCGAAAGTACAGTACAGTATATCCAATTTTTTTTACATTTTCTCGTTCCAAAATCATGTTCAAGAGCCCGTTATTGAAAAGAAAAATTAAGAAAAACAAGCAGGGTGTAACAAGATTGGATCAACAAATTTTGGAACGTGAAATTTCGTATTATATAATGTTTCAAGGACTGGATACGTGTGATGCATTAGAGAAATGGAAGTACAGTAATTTCAAAATTATATTCCGATTTTTCAGTTGTTTTTTCAAATTTCCTTGAGCGAGAATCATGTTCGCCGTGAAACGATCTGTGAACCTGGCTAAGGCCATTGTGCCCGTCGCTCGAGCGGCTTCTCGTCGGGGTTACGCAGCAGACCCGAATCAAATGTCCTTCACATTTGCTGCTCCGAATGGGGTGAGATGTTTACCCTTTGATGGCGTTTGGAAATTTATGTTATGAGGAATAATTAGTTTATTTTTTATTTTTCCAGTTTCCTCATAGTTTTCATAGTTCAAGTAAACTGTTTTTGTAAACTTGAAACTTGGCTCGTGCTTGAATAAATCGAAGATTTCCTAGAAATCAATCAAAGGCTGTACTTTACGTATAAAGTTGACGCACCTCTGTACAGGTATTCTACAATGCTGCCAGTGTTCGACAAGTGGACGTGCCTTCTTTTAGTGGCAGCTTTGGTATCCTGCCCAACCACGTTCCCACGTTGGCAGTGTTGAAACCCGGTGTTGTCACTGTCGTTGAAGATGATGGAAGCTCCAAGAAGTTCTTCGTTAGCAGTGGGTCGGTATCGGTGAATGTTGATAATTCAGGTGCGTACTTCAAATATGAACGATACCACGAAAGGGTTCCGACGTGTGTTTCCTGAAACGGTGTTGTAATCTGTAATAATCGTGAACTCTTCTACGTTGGCCGAAGAGGGTTTTTTCAAATTTCGGCGATGTTGTCCCAGAAAAATAATTCAACAGCCTTGTTTTGAATTAATATGAGAGCATCTACATATGGTACTCATCGATAAAATTCCCTCTCGTTCAATGTACTGTATAACCATTTTAAATTTGAAAAATTCGTGCATCGCATCAATTCTTAAAAATGCGTTCTGACGGAATCCTCGCGAAAGTCAAATCCGAATTGGTTTGACGTCAGGACTTGAAACAAGTCTTCTTTCCCGATATTGCCTTTAATTGCTCATTCTACTTGCTCAATGACCGACGAATAAACGTTTCTGAATGGTTCCTAAATGGAAAATCTGAGGGATTAACTCGGAGTATTTTTAGAATTTATAAAAAAATATCCGGCAGTAACCTGACAATGTGCTTTTCCATAGAATGTGCAAATAAGATGAAAAATGGTTTCCTTCGAAGGTGCATTTCCAAATGTCCCATATCATATCGGCGGGGAGAATGAAGCATTTGTGTGTTTCTAAAGCTGGATTGCATCTGATTCATAATTTCTCCTACGCTTTTATGAAGTTTGCGTGAAAATTTTTTTCCCATTTATATTTCAGTCCAAGTTTTAGCAGAAGAAGCCGTTACACTCGACCAACTGGACGCAGGCGCGTGTCGTGAAACTTTGCAGTGGGCGCAAGGCCAAGTTGTTTCGTGTGCCGGAAACGAGGAGGCGAAAGCAGAAGCGGAAATTGCTGTAGAAGTAGCGGAAGCACTCGTGAAAGCTTGTTCCGAGTAGCCGTCTGCTCCTCTCGAATTTAGACTAAGGCCGTGTTAGCCACGTGTTTCGTGTAAAATTAGTTGTCATTTCGCGAAAGGAGATTTTGATTTTCTGTGCAATCTTCAGCCGATTTTTTTTGGTTCCATGGTTCTCAACATGGGGAAGACTGAATGAACGTAGTTACGGAACTCCGTTGGGTGGTTTATTATTATTGAACGAGGGGTAGCCGACAAGTTAGTGAGAAAAGTAAACTCGCCCTCTGCAGAAAAAAAGAGTGCATTTCCGAGATTCGAAATTCTCTGAAAGGCCATCTTTTGTTTCTGTCAGCTGAAGTGTTCGGAGCATCAATTAATTTCCACTTCGTTTTTTTTTCTAGAAATTTAAATCTGGAAGCAAACGAGTGGTACATTACATCGAAGTGTTTCCCGAAAATCTTGCAGTCATCAAGGAATGAACTTGGATAAAAATAATTTATTCAAAAATATCCATCTTATTCACTTCGAAAGAAAGCGAGAAATTGCGAATTTGTTCGATCGCCGAGAGGATTTTCTGCTGTGAACTGCGTTTTTTGAAGAATAAATTACTTTAAAAATAACTAGAGCGATTAAATGCACGACCTAAGGACAAACTTATACTGTACATTCTACATAGCTTCACAACTTTGGTTTTGTAATTTATTTAATGAGTTACCGAGAAATGGAAGCTCTTGAGAAAATCGACTCACAATTCAGCTACAGTATTACGAAAAAACTGGGAAACCTTGAGGCTGTTTCAGCGAAGCAAAAATAACTGAAGGCAGTCAAAATTGGAGGATCGAAGCCCAAAATTGATTACGCGAATTTTTTAATATTTGCAAGTCTTTCTCAGTTCTCTCGATAGTTCAACGTGAGCGGTCCTTCGAATAATTTCCCCTTACACCTCAACTTTACCCGAATTTTGATCGATACATTTTTTTTTACGCATCAATCGTAAATATGTAAAAGTCAATGATTGATTCCTTTCGCCTGCTATTAAAATATCTTGCTGACTTTCAAAACCCCTCATTTTGTCTTTCATCTGAAAATCTGTGGCCATTTCTCCACGAGAGCTTGTCGTTGCTACGTTTGAAGGGGGTTATTGTTGATGGTTCAAAATTGTTCATCATCTCAATTCTTATTAGTTTCAAGGTCATCGATCATATTAAAAAGAAATGACGCGGTACTTCCGGGTTTTTCTCGATTCCCACCGTTTCCGGCGAAGCTTTTGTACTGCTGTGCGAGAAAAATCTTTCAATGTCAAGGTAAACATATCAATTTTTACTTCGATGAATTGTTCGATTCAAGAAAAGCTTGATTTTTCAGCCGACTCATGCCCCGTCTGCAATAGCGATGCGACACATGGACAATTTTTACTCGAAGGTATTTGGTCAGAAGTTGTGGCGGTCCATTCGACTTGCATTGCATGCGCCTATGAAGAACATAGCCATTTTGAATTCGTTCGCTGTAAATTCGGATGACATGGAAAAGCGCCTCGCTGCGGAAGGATGCGTTCCGTTGAGCGATTTGTTGGAATTTTCGATGCGTGGAATTGAAATTACGAAAAAATCTCGAAGAATGCGAAGAGAAGCTAATGACAGCAATGTTGAACAAAATATGATGCCAGATGTACTTGGTGATGATCCGAGGTGAGATGCTTCAATCTATGTTTTATGACTATTTTGTTTCCTGCTTCGATTTTGTGACGAGAGTTTTTACAAATTATGTTCACAATTCAATATTTGTTTGGCACTGTGAAATTCAAGTCAAATGAAATATCGCGTCCTATATTCCCTTCAGTTCTCGGACAATCACGTCGGAGATGGGCGGGTTGAAGTCCAACTTGATAATGCAGTTCGTGCCAGCTTCTGAAATTAAATCTGAGGAAGGGAATGAAGCCGGTGATGAGGAATATTTTCAGTCTTATCCCGTTGACTTTCGAGGACCTCAAGTACAAGAGTTGGATGAAGTCTGCGATTTGTCGCATTTGCGAATATATGGCAAAACATACGGTGACGTGACACCTATGCCCTTGCCAAGAGTTGATGCTGTTGGTTTGAGATGTAAGTTTTACCAAAATTCACATATGTTCTGTTATTTCAGTGAATTTTTCCCATATGGCCGTTGTGACCATGATAAAATTTGGAATTTAGGCACTTGAATATTTTGCGGTAATTTTTGCAAGCTAACGTATTGGTTTTGGAAACTCGTCGGATGACTTCAGAAACTTGATCATTACTGTATCACTTTTATACTGTTACACAAAATCCAATGTGCTCAAACCCTTCAAAATATTCTGGGATCCACATTTTGGGCCAATTTTAATTATTTTAAAATTTTGAGAATCGGCCCATTTCCGAAAAGTTCAAAATGTTCAGTCCACGGTGCATGTAAATACTACATTGAAAACATTTTAATCCACTGCCAGGATTGGTTTCTCGGTGATCTAAATAAATATATTGTTATACTCGTATTTCAGCTCATATTTTGGCGGATTTGGGAGATATTCTTCCAGCTTTGGTATTGCAGTTCATGCCGGAGGATAAAGTTTTGTATCTGACATCTGATGAGCCTACTTGTCTACTGCCAGTTCTTCAGACTATGATGCCGAGTTAGTTCTTCAATTATCCTTGTTTTTCGTGTCGGTGATGATGTTTAAACGTTTTATGGCAGATCAGATTGTCGTTTCCACGTTCAAGGAAACCCAGATCACAGAGGTAAGAAAGTATCTAGCTCAATATACTCCAGGAAGTCATCACGTGGAAGTGGTTCATTCAAGCCTGGATAAAGTCGGTTTTCTTGGAAAATTCAACAGGGTACGAAGAACGATGAAATTTCAAAAGTCAAATTCTCCAAAAAAGAAGAAAATGCTTGCATTTCCAGGTGATTGTTGAACCCCCATGCACTCGTGACAGGAACTGCCTGTCCGATGATGTGGGAAACTCCTTTCACATTTCCCGAGCAAAAGAGCGAACGAATTTGCCTC
The DNA here is from genome assembly GCA_905338405.1 of Notodromas monacha. Lineage (NCBI taxonomy): Eukaryota > Metazoa > Arthropoda > Ostracoda > Podocopida > Cyprididae > Notodromas > Notodromas monacha. The sequence continues at coordinate 66,176 of CAJPEX010000484.1, forward strand.
AGGTTCAAGCGCAAATGTTGAAGTGAGTGAAATATTCAATAGTATCATTCGAAGTATTCGTGTATCATTGAAGTGGAACCACGATTATCTGAGCCAATGGCCGAATACATTCCCTGTAAAACAAATAATAAAATAATTGAACATTCAAAAAATTTATTTTAGAAGCATCGCGGTTTTAGTGATTTTGTATTCTATATGCCGTATGCCTTTCATACTCCCTCAAATTTAGATGAAAATTCAAAAAAGTTAAATATAGATAATCCATTATACAGGTACGGTAAATAGATTGAAGAGTCCAGCTCGTAAGTCATGTGACTTGGGTCAGATCTTTTGGATAGAATTATTTCAAACATGGATAATGGAGGTTCTCCTGAATGACATGCAGAAGTGTTTTGGAAATTCATTGTTTTGAATTACTCATTACGTTTGCAGCACAATATTTATTTCACTGTTTCTGGTGGTTCACTTACAATTTTAAAAAGACGACATCCTCAAATCATTACACTTGTTTTCAGAGTGGGCTTAGAAGCGCTTGAACGGAATGGAAAGCTCGTTTACATTACTTCAACGTTGTCGCCTGTACAGAACGACGGTGTAGTATTGAGAGCATTTGAGAGCCTAGCTGCTGAAGGACGAGAAAACCGTTTTGTTGTGAGGTACAATACATAAATTCCTCTTATTTTCTCAATACGTTGAATTTTTTTTGAAGATTAATTATAGTGGATTTTTATGAAGTCGCATTTTTGAGGCACAGTTCCCCAAGCAATGCTTAAAACATACAACATTTTGGATTGTTTTTTTTTAGTTGTCTGAAACTCCTATTACAGTATCAGAATTGCAGTGCTCAGTTTCCCACTTATTTGAGTTTTAAAAAGCAAAGTTAAAAAAAATTACCTACCGAATTTTAATTGAATTAGAATAACTGGATTACAAAAATGAACTTGGGATAAGGTGGAAAAAGCGAAAATTGTCAAATTTCTTGATTAAAACATGCGTTGTGTTTCAGGAATATGGAAGCGGCAGTCAGCGAATATGGAAAATTATGCCGAATGAGGCCTTCTGAAAATAACCTTGGCATGGTTCTCCTGCCATTTCTGCCCAACAACTACGGTTCAAAATACGTAGTGCGAATAGATGCCGACTGAACGTCGAATCCTTGTAAATTTCAACAGCATTACTGATTTTTTTCATGGCTACGTTCGGTTATTTCGTAAGGTGAACTTATTCGTATCTTGAAAAAGTGTGATCCAAGAGTGAGTCGGACGAAAAATATATTAGATATCTTGGAACGCTTTTATTATGAGCTCGGATTGCCTGGTTGAGCTGAAAACCAAGTGAGTCTTCTATGATGAAACTTTTGGGACTATTTTATCAATTGAAATTTTTTGAAGTTCTTTCAAGAATCCGACGCATGCTGCGCAAGTGACTCTTGATGCCGTCCGAAATCTCGTCTTGGGAAACGCTTGGACTTGTGCCAAGTTAGTAGATAATGCAATATTTTTAAATTCATATTTTCTTTTTGCGCGTAAGGTCCTCGTTAAGTTATTTTGTACTATTCTATTCCTCAGGGATCTTTTCAACGTCTTGACACCCACTGAGCGATGCCTTTTCGGCGCCATAAATGAAAACGCACCATTTGCGCGGAACTTAATTCTGCGATGCTTGAAAATAATTCGCGATGACTATACTGCAATTTATGATGCTAATAAAAGCTTGGATACGCATACGCAAAAGCCATCCGTGGGCTGGGATGCACAGCCGTCGTACGCTGTTCCGTTTGAAGACCTGAAGGAAAGATTATTGGACAGTTTGTCAGAATTGAGTGCGGAAATGGAGCTCAAGTGAGTTGTGATGACGACTGCATAATCTTAAAATTATCGGATCTGGGAGTTGTTTCGTTTTGTTAATACCGGTACTTGTGAAACATTTTTCTATCGTCTTCGTTGATACCGTACAATTCGGGAAAATAATTCAGCACCTGTTTTATTCTTTATCTATGCATGACGTTTTTAATTTGTTTTTATTATTTTGTGGAAAGAATGGATGCTTGAAAATCGACGAAAATCTTCCAAGATGCCCTTATACGGTAAAAACAGAAATGACGGAAGAAATGACCAAAATGTAACTTCTGTATCTAACAAATCGGTGGACATTTTTCTTAGCTTCGATTGAAAACCACGCAGCCTTCTCTTCCCGCGTTTCAGTAGTGTTTTAAATAGTGCATTAAAAATCCATTTTATCAAATTCATTCCTGCAAAGGGCAATGTTTATTTTATATGATGCTAAGAAATTCTGTTCTGATTTTAGTCATTTTACTTAGACTTCTAGCTTATGATCGAAATAATTTATTAAAAAACATTTAATGTACCGTAATTTTATTAAATTTTTATTTTATTATAGTGCATTGAATATGGCGCAACATGCTCCACAGCATGTGCACACGAACGACGTTGTTCTCACGATGGGTTACTCTCCGCATGTGGAGCTCTTCTTGAAAACCGCAGCTAAAAAAGGCCGTTCATACCATGTTATAGTCGCAGAAGGAGGTCCAGAAAAACTGGTATGAAAGAGAGGATTTATGAAATGAATATCGTGATCAAACTTAATTCTAAAACGCCGCATAGAGAAATGAAAAAAAATATATACTCCGCGGCGAAATCAAAGATTCTTCGCATTATGACGTCCAAGAATAATAATCTTCCGAGTGTTATCCCCGGTGTCGGCGGAAAATCTTTTTCATGTTTGACATTTTTCTTTGTAAGGTTACTTGTAAAATGACGAAGGGAACCAATTGCTAAATAGAGTATCCAGTAAATGTGCGATACATCATCATAATTCCACTTTGACGAAAGACCTTGAAACACTTGTGGGACGTCATTTTTGAATGGTTGAAATCTAAATGTCTTGAGCATCCCTCAATATCCCTTCTAATCGATCGCAGGGTCGCAAAATGGCTTGCAGTCTTGCGTCTGAAGGGGTTGCTGTAACGCTAATTTCGGATGCTGCTGTATTCGCCGTGATGCCGAAAGTTAATAAGGTTGTACTTGGAACTTACCTCGTGATGTCAAATGGTGGCATTCGAGCTATGTGTGGATCGCATTTGGTTGCCCTAGCAGCATCCCGTTATGCTGTTCCAGTAAGTCTCGTATTTTTCTAGTCTAAATCTTTACTTCGCATTCAAAAGCAACTGCGTTTCCTCGACTTTAGGACTTGACTTTGGAAGCCCCAATAGTAAAATTCCATATTGGACAGCCTTGGAACACATTGTAAATTATGAGTCAGAGTTCAAGTCTTTCTTGAAAAACGTAGAATGAAGTACGTATACCCTGCTGTTCTATCTTGAGTTACATCCTTAATCCGTTTCCGCGCGAAGACAGATACGAACGGAATGCTGATTGCGAGTAATCAATGAATAGGACGAACAGAAAAAATCGGGTAATGAGCGGATTTTCCGGTTTTACTTCTATAGTTCACTGAGGTTACCCAGGACTTTCAAAAAGAGATTCTTGCGCATGGAAATGTTTCAATGGTGATGAAATTACTGTGAAGGAGGAATTATTTTTTTGGATGAACTGTAGTATTTTAAAGGCGTATTTCCTTTATGAAAACCGATCCCAATTCTGGGAAATTACGGTAGTGAGGTGCATCTTCAGCCATATAAAACCTTGAATATATAAATAGCAAACATGTCTTCCGTCTTGATGATGATGTGTCTCTCGCTTCCCTGCTGGAGCCACGATTATAATGGTCCATTGTGGCTCCGATCTAGGTATTGATTTGTTCAACGTCTTCAGCACTGGTGCCGGAGTATCCTGAAGTGTTTGAGGAATCAATGATGCACAAGGCACCGTTTCATGACTTCGCTCCGAAAGCATTGTGCGTGATGAAGGACGGAACGCGGCCTGCTATGTGTAATCCCATGTACGATTACGTGCCTCCGGACTTGATCAGCATATTTTTGTTCAACTCGTAAGTGTTACAGTGCTTCGAACGTTCATATTTTCGCATGAATTTCCTAATCATCGTGTGAACTATTGAGCGTTCTTGATTTTTTTTTTTCAGGGGAGGATATGTACCTTCTTATGTGTACAGCTTGCGAAGTGAACTTTATTCTCTTGAAGACATTTCATGGATACCTGGTCGTTCCCCTGATGGCGAAAAGTTGTCTCAATAAAATGATTTAATTTTGTGTGAGCGTATTCATTTATAAATCTGGAATCCTCGAACTTCATCTTGAACCATTTTGCGAGCCATGTGCATTGCATGATCACTACAGTACCAGACTGTCTTTCAAGACGTGGTTCAAAAAGTGGGATTTCCACTGGTTACTTGAATTGGTTTGCTTGGTCCATTGGACACAATATGCTGACGACGTGATGTCTGAGCTAACTGAGAGGAAGTGCCCGGGAAGGTGTGCGGAGTGTACGGACCAGGAAACGAACCGATCATTTATCCCAACTCATCGTTAGAGGCCCGTAGATGAATGCGGAACCCATACGAGCTTGTGCTACGTTTTGGGAAAATATGCTGTGGTATAGCGCTTCTGAGCGTGCGTAGTTGCGCACTGGCTACGCCTGGAAGCTTGCCAGATGAAGTCGTCCTGTCGCGCGTATCATAGTTAACCATGGGTGTTGACGGAATGGTTATGAACTGATCCAGGAAATCATGATGTACGTATGATAGTTTCGAATATAAGTGGCGGGCATCATTTAGCACATAAATAGGAAGTAACGGTTTGAAGACCAAAATCGATTGATGCTGGTTTCATCGCTCTCTGGACATATCCCGCGTCTCAGTTCCATCTGCTTCCTGTAAAATTGGCTTGGAAAGAATGTTACTATTTAATTTTACCACCTAGCACGAAACCACGACCGCTGTGAATTTATCGTATCATTGCATCGTGCTGGGCAATAGTGTGCGTTCAAGTTCGCCCTTCGCAAAATCATGGCCTGATTGTTTCGAAAACGCGTGTATCGCTGTCAGAAATTGAGGCTTGTGTACCCTTTTTCTTATTTGTTCAGGTATGTGTACATAAAAAGGGAGTGATGGTGTCGAATTCCTCGTGAAGCGCTCCTGCCTGCGTGAATCCGTGTACGCGGATAGTGGTTCTGATGGATACCCAGTGCGCGAGTATGAGTGATGTGGCTCGGTCGTGAGCATGAAGAAGTTCACGTTCAAGGGCGTGTTGGATGGTTTTACCAACAAAGGCGGCGACGGTCAAGTCGCTCCAAAGCCACCAAAAAATGAAGTTGAAGAAACGTTGAAATCCTTGCACTTCCGTGCTTGCAAGGTTTGATGTGATACTTGCCTTAAGTTTTCGAAAATCTAATTCGAATTTGTTCGTCGTTATTTGCAGACCGTGCGTCATGGGTTCCCGTTCGAACCCACGACGCTCGCTCATGATCCCGTACAGAAGCTCATTGCCATCGGCAACAAGAAGGGGCATATCAGAATGTACGAGTATTCGTAGTCTCATGAGATCAAGCGATTTTTTTTTCACGGAATTTTATCACTGTTCACAGACTTGGGCAACCAGGAGTTGATATCCATCTGGAAACACCGAGCCGAGTCCCTGTAATTCAACTGGCATTTATGATCAATAATGGGGGACTTGTTGCTGCTATGGCAGACGATACTCTTGTTCTTTGGAACTTGCGCCAGAAGAATCCAGAAATTGTCAATTCCGTGGGTTTCCAGCGCGAACGCCTCACATGCGTTAATCTTCCCCCCACTAGTCGTTTCGCGTACGTCGGCACTGATCGTGGAAATGTCTATGTCGTCAATGTGTCGACATTTGACTTATCAGGATATGTTGTCAACTGGAACAAAGCTATTGAAGTGTAAGAATCTTAAAATTGTATTTTTGATTGTATCGGTAGTATTAAATCGAGTGACTTGGCAGGACTCAAAAGAGGCATCCGGGTTGCGTGGTACATCTAAGCGAAAATCCTTTGGACAACTCCAAGCTCCTGATTTGCTATGAAAACGGTTCTATGGTTGTCTGGGATTTGCCTAAGAAAACCGGGGAAGTGAGGTTTACTTGGCCTGATGCCCAGCTTCGGTCAGCTTCTTGGTTTTCTGACGGCAAGCAGTTCATGTGCTCGCATGTTGATGGCTCATTGACGACGTGGTCTCTTCGACAACCGCAACGTCCTATATCTCACGTCTTCCCACATGGTTAGTGTTTACTGTGCTTCGATCTTAAATTGTCTCGGTTTTCATTGACTTTGCAATATCAATAGGCAAGCAAGGTCCCGAAGGAAAGCAGGAACCTTGTGAGCCGATATTTAAACTGGAGTGGAAATCTTCTCGTGGATTGTACGTTTTTTACCCTTTTTCGCGAAAAGTGACGCAAAGATTTAAACGCATGATCACTTTTGTAGGGAAGTGAGAGACGCGCTAGTGATATTTTCTGGAGGCTTGCCTTCGGAGTCGAAAAGTCCGTCGAAAAATTTGACACTCATCAACGGCAAAAATACGACTGTATTGGAAATGGAGCATCCTATCATTGATTTTGTTGCGATAAGTGACAAACCTTGGAGTTCTGGTGAGTTTAGCTTCTTTATTGAATTCGTGGCGTTTTTCCGCGCCAAGTGTCCTCGAGAATCGGCCCATTATCCTTGAATGGGGATGTTTAGAAAAGATACCGGGAATGCAACAAAATTCTTTGCATGAATTTCGTTGTTGAGGAATCTTAATACTGTAGGTCAGTTCCGGGCAATTGAAAAACACCTTTTTTATAATAGCGACAGTTTTTCTGTAGTTCTTCTCTGAAGATTTTTTCAAAAATAGAGTGCTTGTCGAATGAACAATTTACATGCTTCGGGAGAAGTTTTTCTGGAAATCTTAAATTTTTTGATTCCTGTTATCTTTGTTAGATTCTCAGGATCCGTTCGCTGTGGCGGTATTACTCACAGAAGATTTGGTAGTATTGGACCTGACAGTGACCGGTTATCCTTGCTTTGAGAACCCTTATCCTATGGATATTCATGAGTCTCCGGTCACATCCTGCCTTTATCTTGTTAACTGCCCTGGCGAGCTTATCGGCACATTTTATCAAGTCGGAAAGCGAAATTCCAAGAGGGGTCAGTTCAGCCCCAATTCATGGCCGATCGACGGTGGAGTCCCTGGCACTCCTACAACCAGCTACTCGGAGATTGTGGTCACAGGGTGAGTTTGTGCGATGATCTAATTTTCCTGGTGTATCAACTTTCGCTGTACAGTGTGCAGATATTTCTTTAAATACCGTTGTGCGCTCGTAAAATACCATTCCTAAATTTTTTACATACTTGAATTTTCTCTGGTCGAAGAAGTTGCATCGACATGACGTAATTTATGTACTGTACAGTATTTTGTTGAGCTTTCTTGTGCGAAAAGCCGGGTAATTTATGTTATGGGGAAGCGGTTCATGCTACGATATGCAGTATCTGTTGAAGTATTTTTCTTGTTCGCCGTTCTATTGAATACTTCGCGAATGTGATGACGATGCTTGTTGGGAGTTGGTAAAAAGATCGCACAGCTTATTTATTTGATTTTGATCCTTAGTGGCTTTCAGTGACAAAATATTTGCCTCCGATTTTCGTTTGTAACGAGGCTGGAATCTGAAAGAATCCGAGTACTGTATTCTCTGGAATGCTTCACAATAATCGATGAGTGCTGGTCTCCATGCTTGAACACCATACAATACCATATATTTTATTCGAAACATGAAAGTGCTATGAGTGGAAGAGTGATTTCAAAGCATGAGCTTACTCTTCGTGATCATCGACAGTGGAATTTTTTTTATTCTGAAAAATTACAGGCATGCGGATGGAAGTGTGAAATTTTGGGATGCCTCGGGGTCTTCGCTGCAGGTTTTGTACAAGCTAAAAACTGGCAAGATATTTGATCGACCGAAAGCGATCGCGACAGAAGATCCGTTTGCAGTCTCTAAAATGTCCTGGTGTCCAGAAGGTAGATTTCTAGCAGTTGCTGGAGCCAGTCCTCACGTTTTACTGTTCACTTTCCACAAGCACGAAGTTACTTCGCACGTTCCGGTGAGTGCAAGCGATGAGGAATACCTGCGAAAATATCGTGAAGTGATTTTTTTAACGTGTGTGTCGGGGATTTTGGCGACAGTGCTTGGAAATACCGATTGTTTACGAAGTGTGCGACGATGAAGATACCGCTACCACGGGATTCGATTTCGTCCCACGAGGAGATAAGTCTCCCACGTTCGGCGAAAAGAAAAAGGTACGCCTCCTAGATTTTTTTTACGTAGATTGATTTTTGTTTGTCGCTGGGAAATACTGGGCAAGCGTAGTTCTTCGATTTTCATGAACTCCAGATAAGTTACTTGCTGTTCCAATTAATTCCTTATGCGTCCGGGAAATATAATGCTTTCATTTTTCAAATTATCCGTTCGTGCTGTATTTTTCGAAACGAAGACCAAACCCGATAAAGCTTCATGTTGCCGAAAATTCCGAACGAATAAGAATTTAAAGAATAATATGAATCACCCAAGAAGCGAGTTTCGAGCTTATCTTTTGATGTACAGTATTGCTGAATTATTCGCGTTACTGTAGAGCTATTTATTTTGTCCGTATTATTAGTTATTTGAAAGGAGTAATATTTCTTGGCCGGAAAGGTTCCAAATTTTAGCGTTATCCAACGTGATTTTTTGTCGGCATCTACGCGTCGTCGTGTGCATTTTGTAGTGAAAGAATAATGAATTGTTCGTATGTGTTTTTTGTTTGTTGTAGTCTTTGGAGTACTCGGTGCCACTGACAGTCCGTTCTGGTCTGATCCGGAAAGCCCCAGGATTCCAAATCCAATTTGTGTGCCTGACGCCGACTGTAGAAGGGCGACGTCCGGGTCCCATAACTGCACTGAAACTCAACTCGGCTTATAACCTGTGAGTTTCTTTGTTTTTCGTCTTCTTTGTTTTGTCATACCAAGGGTGTGCAAACTTCCTGAGCCTCGGGAAGTTCATTTTTGGGTTCGTTTCATGGCATAGTATCAGATTCCGTGGGGAATTTTTTCTACCCAGTTATTTTCTATATCTTGAAGATGAGAAAAATTTTATTCTATACTTTAGGGGGACTTTTTCCTAATTTTTGCCCAACAGGAGAACCATTTTACCCCCATTTACTCGAGTACCACGCGCCCTCGAGTAAGACACGCCCCTCCATTTTGTTGCATAGAATTTGCCCAGAAAACTATCCTAGTGTAGCCGTGTATGACGCGCACCCAATCTTTTGCTGGTTTCAAAAATGTCTTTTCTTCGAATAATGGTGTTCCACTTGAAAATCATGTCATTAATCGTAATAACTTGAAGTATGGTAACAGGATAAGTATCGTTTATGATTTTCAGCTCATAATTTTCTTCTACAAAGATTTCTTTCTGACTAGCACCTCTGATTTCCTGATATTTCGTTTTTTTTTTTCTTCAAAAAATCTATACCCGCATACGAAACGCACCCCACTTTTCTGCCTTTGTTTTGCGGAAAAAGATGCGCTTGTTACTCGGGTAAATACGGTAAATATACTTCCTTTAAAGTAAGTCTATGGGAAAACGCGACATGACCTGCCACTTTTTTTTTTTTTTTTTTTTTTTTTTTTTTTTTTTTTTTTTTTTTTTTTTTTTTTTTTTTTTTTTTTTTTTTTT